>JAJOOR010012089.1:0-35649 GCA_036250505.1 Solanum acaule
CAGTCTAGTGGTCTTGGTTTCGCGACCTCCCTCTCAGGCAAGCCGAAAACACATGGGTGGCTTTGTATTTGCAACTACAAACCCATTAAATTAAACCACAACCACTAGGTGAAATCACCATTAAAATACATCTAACCTATCAGCAAGCAAAACCCAACAATAATATCAACACATATTTGCTAAATCACACCCCAAGAATGGGGTTTTTAGCCACACATCAAGAGATAGCAATTTATACCTAAATGAGTTGGCATTCAAATTGGTATGAATATTTAAGTCTTGTAACAGGCCAAGAATGAAGAATCCAAGAGACTCACGTCCAAATCCTTGGAGATAAAACCCTTTTTTTCTTTAAGTTTTCAAAACCCTCTTCAAACTCAGAGCAAAAATGAAAAGTACTAAAATTATATTAAGAATCTGATATTGTCTAATGATATATTCTTTATAACTCTCAACGAGTATTTATAGTTTTCAAAAATCTGTGCTGCGATGGATCATTCGGCGACATTAGTCGGAATCGTCGATTAACTCGGTGATTCACCCTTTTGTGTAGTTCATCACCTTCTTGCACCATCCTTCGGCATCATCGTGCTCTGGGTCATTGGGCGATATAGTACTGCTTCGCGGAACTGCTCGGTGATGTGCCAACTGCTCCCTTGTTCCGCCGACTTGGTCTGTTTCTTCAGGCTCAGCACACTGGATCAAAAGGCGAAGTGAGACCCTTCGGCGATTCACCAAGTGGACTCGGCGATCCTTAAGCCTTCATTTTCTCATTCTTTTCAGCCTTTTCGTTCCTTTTTGCGAAGTAGTGTCCATGCTTTCCTTCAATCTTCAAATACCTGAAACTTAAGGGTTTTCATCAGATATTGAGATAAAATAAGCATTTGAGGACACAATTTCTATTAAAATATAGCCCTATATGAGTCCAATTTGTGGACTCATCAGTATTTCAAACCAAATTTATGTGGGATATTGGTGTTTCTTGGTGGGAAGTGTTAGGGGATTGCGTTGGTACCTTTGGGTAGGCGTTGTGAGTGCGTTGGAGGTAAATTCATGTCCTTAGACCCCTCTTTTTCCATTAATAGCGGTTGTTGTATGAGATTGTTGCATGAGATATTTATACCTCTTTTGAGCATTGATTTATGTCCCATTTTGGGACACATCCTTAGTAAAATGATTTGATTTTAGACGGAGTGAATTTCAGGATTTGCAGCTTTTGTCTCACATTCCCATTTTATGCAATTTCGGGTCTATCTCAATTTGTTTTGTTTTTGGTGTAAAAATGATTGTATTGAAGTTGTGTCGGTGTTTTTGATAGCATGGTAGCTATCAGAGGACTTACGGAAAGGAAAAGTCCAGAAGCGTGAATCAGGAGCATGAGCGATCAACTTTTGAGGTAGGCTACAACTTACAACTTTAGATGGAGCTTGCATTTAAGAATTCATGTTGACTAGTTAGCATAGGGATATAACTTTAGGTTGTTTCACGTTCAGTTATTAGAATCCATGTTTTAGGCATATTTAGGTACTTTTCGGGTAAATTGAGCATGCCTATCTTATTGTCGAGATTTCTATATGCCTTATATTATCCTTTGCTTGGTCACATAATTATGGGTAGTTGATCCATGTTTACTTGTGAAAATTAATGCCTTAGGTGGTAGTTGGGGTACTCTGGGATTGTTACCACGTTAATTATTGTTTTATAATTATACCTTACTTTGCGATTATAATTCATAATTGGTTGTGAGCATTGGTAGTTTCTAGGCCTTAGTCTAGGTGTAGGCTAGTTATTGCCTTGGACTAAGGTTTTAGAGCCGCTAGGACAACAAATTCTCTGACGTTGCTTCATACAACTTAAATCCCTATAAACTAATATAGCAGACTTGAGTATTATAGTGTGAGCCTTAGCTAGGCATTTACTCAGCTCCGATGAACTGTCATTCATAATTCCCTTTTTATTACATCCCTAGTGTTTTTCTGTGGTAATTTTGGGCTTTGTTAGATGATTTAGGGTTGGATTTGGTTCGGGCTTGGAGTTGTTCGCTGGCAACTTTGAGTTGGACGCCGATCCACGATGGCCCTATGATGATGATTTTTTTATATAGGATTTTTTTGGACCATTTCTATTGCCGTAGATTCAAGGTTTTAACATACCACTATTATAGTTGCAGATTCAAGGTCCGGACACATGATCTTCAACTGTATTCCAAGTTTCAGGGATATTATTCTTCGTTGAGTTAAATCATATAGGCATGGTTTTTTTGTGTTTTTTTGGGTGTCTAATTTGTTGGTTTAAGGTTCAGCGTATGCACTCTCCAGTTCTATATTCACTAATTCTCACACTCAATAGTTGTAGCTATTTTACATACTCATCCGGTTATAGGGTCCGTTCGAGTAATTTATTTTGAACTACGCATGATTGTACCTTTTGGATTATGGGGTCTAGTAAGGCTTTTGATAGTTAGATTCTTTTTATTTCCATCATTTCCTAGTACTTTTGTTATCATTCTGCTCGTTTGACCTCTCGTTAGTGTTTTTCCTGCTTTTCATTATTGTCTTCACTTTCAAGATTAGTTGGCCTATGATGCTTATTGGGTACCTATTGTTTTGGTACGTACACTACACTCTGCATTTGTTTTTTTGATACAGGTCTAAGCACCAGTCACCATTGCTAATATCGAGCCTGTTGCAGGAGTATTCGAAGATGACGGTAAAATTTTGGAGTCCTGGATCAATTTTCTTCGATTATAGCTATGAATCTTCTTTTGTATTTTCAAATAGTCTATCTATTTTAGGTATAATTTTTGGATGTGTACTCTTTTGTAGTAAGTCTATACACGTGACTACTTGGTTTTGGGCTAGATCTCTTTTGATTTGAATTTATTATAGCTTCCGTCCATATCTTTTGTTGTTTCCTTTAATATTTATATCTTGTATCTCCGATATTTGTTGTGTCTACCTTGTATGCTTGTTTCCATTCATTCTAGGTTACATGCTGGCTTGCCTACTAGTGGAATATAGTAGGTGTCATCATGACTCAAGCTTTTAGGTCATGGCAAGTTGGTAAGAGAGCCCCTGGTTTACTAGTGTTGCGTGTATAGAGCTAGTGTCTAATAGAGTCCTACAAATCGATGTAAAGATGTCTAAATTGTATCTTTGGGGAGTTGTGAGACATCTTTAGGAATATTCTCTCATTTTTATGGTTTCCATGCATTGTGTCTTATTGGTTTCTTGGAATTTCACATGTTTCACTCTATTGTTGGATGGCTCACACACGCAGTTCAACAGGTAGGGGTTATACACCCGATCCATAGATTGAACCGTAGCTAGGCATAGAGGATGACCTCAAGGTCAAGTGAGGGTTGCAACACCAAACTGAGAAAGAGGGAGGACTTTAGAACTAGTGGCGGAGCCTCGAGATGCTCGTATTCCTTCAAAGTTGGTGGGGCCGGGACTAGTCAAGCCACCACCACAACTAGTAATAGATCGTGAGCTATACGTATGACTATCACTTAGGTATTGGACGTGTTGGGGGAATGCAGTAGTCCTTAGATCTAGTGGTACCAACACTATAGGATGAACCTACAACAATTGCTCCACGAGTCGAGTTGCTACCAGCACTACCCAACCAATTATTGCAAATTGAGTTATGCTGTTAAAGCAGCAGAAGATGCTCAGATTGTTCTTAAAATTTTCATCTCCAAGGTCTTATAGTCTATTACGGAGAATGCCCATGAGTTTTGTCTACTCTGTGAGTAGCTTTATACAATATGACTAGTGGAAACAAAATGGGCCTACTTCACCATCTATCATCTTGAAAAGCCAGCTAGGCAGTGGTGGCGTTCAAATTTATAGATTAGACCAGTTGGGTTAACTTCGGTGTTATGGGTTGAGTTCTTAGAGGCCTTCTTGGCCAGCTTTATTATTACACCTCGGACTTTGAAAAAGTTAAAAGTGGGTTAACGGGGAGGACCACATGCCTTAAAAAAAAAGACCCTTCACCTAACCCTAAACGGTTCATGAAAGGGGTACACTGGCTGTTAAGGTAAGTTTCCCAGCCGTTAAAGGTTGGAAAAAAATTGAGGGCCCTAAATGGGCCGTTCAGCCCTATACGAACAGTTTAGGGGTCCTTTTAGGACACATGTCACATTTTAAGCTAGGGTCATTTTGGTCTTTCCCCTATGTGTTTGGTACCTAGGATATGTCATTTTAACCCCTATTTCAAGACTTATATAAGTGAATTAAGTCCTAAAACTACCCATTCTAAATCATTCACCTAATACCCAAATTTCCCTCCAAGTTCTTCCTCCAAAATTCTCTCTAAGGCTAAGGAAGAAAAAGCTAAGGTTTGACTTCAAAAACTCTATTTTACCATATATTTTGGGAATTTATCTCTAAGATACGTTAGTATTCACCTATGGAGTACTTTCCTCCATAGGGTTCCTAAATTCTCCAAGTCTAACAAGTTAGGTTCTCAATTCAAAGTTAGGTTTTTATTCAATCTTCATGTGTTCTTTTCAATTTTGATTCAATTGATTGTTTTCTATATTTTTATGCATGAATTGACGTAATTACATGGTTTTGAGTTGAATTCATATGAACACCTATATGATCTAAGATTTTTGACTATGAACACATGATGAAACTTATGAACTATAAAATATGATTTTTATGTTAATTATGCATGTTTATGAAAGTAATGTTTATGAATCAAGTTATATTATAGATGAAGGTATTTATATGTTATATGAAGCTTGTCCACATGACATGAACGACATCTAGATTTGCCATTAATGTTTTTTGGCTATATTTTGAAACTAGGTCTTGATTAGTATGGCAACCGAATATGCCATCAATCATTATAGATAAAGCTTTAAAATCTATTTCCATTAGTAGTATGACACTTTTACTATGAAGTTAATGACTACGGGGATTTATAAAGCTATTATAAATAGATCATGGATGGTGAAAGGTTTTCTCATGTATGGCCTAACGAGCTACTCTATGATGTTTCTAGCTTGAATTATTATCTTGATAGTACTTTTCCATGGATGATAATATGACTATGATTAATGACTATTTATTGGGATTTATACTTACCACCGAGAGGTTATTGAGATGGAGGCTCTCCTATTGCTAGAGGTTGAGTCTCTAGTAACAATCTTCTTATCCCTAACTATGTGCCACCATAGGATGTTGTATCTGATAGACATTAGCTAGTGGATCCATCTTAGGTCAGACTTATGGTCCTACCTTAGAAAGTAGGACACTCTCTTTTTGGTGTGGGAGGAGTACATTCGAATCAATTTTATAGCTCACATTTTTTATGTCAGTTAATGGTGAACTTCCCATAATAATGAACTAAGGTTACTTCTAAAGTATCTCACAAGTGTTTTAAAGAGAAGCTTGAGCTAATAAAAAAGGAAGAACATACTCATCTCATCTCAACTCAAGGATAATCAAACTTAGAAATACTCAACTCAGTTCAATTTAAAAGTAACAATAGAGATGCATTATAAAGAAAGCTTTTAAAATAGTAGATAATAACTCAATGTATTTAAAAATAAAATACTAACTTTTTTACTCTTATTTGGGAGATTCTCTTAACTGACAACCATCACTATGATCTATGTGATGGTAAATCATTTCGCCCACGCTGCCAGAACTGTCCTATACCTTTCCGGAGTATAAGACATCATCAACTATGTGGATCCAGTAAGCTATGCTTAAAAGCAATAAGGAATCATTTAAAAAGTATGACCCTTTTCCCATGTTGGCATACATGGTTTATGAGGACTTTGAGTTGTTTGAAATCATCCTCATATCGGTGCTCAATACTACTCCCAATAATATAACTCGTGCTCATATGTTTAAAAACATTTACTCATCCTCAAACTTTGAGATTGTTACTCAAAAGATTTTCTTAAAAGAGATAGTTCTCAAAACTCCTAATGGACTCATTTGGAAATCGAAGTTTCCTCTCATTTTAAATGTAAAAACATTTACTCTTGGGAATACTTAGTTCCATTATATTCATTTTAAAAAGATGAATTCAACTCTCCTTATCCTCATACTCCAGTACTCAAGTCTTAAAACAAATTCTAAAAGTTTGCAAAAGACTTCTCAAAATGACTCAAAAAGAGTCCCTCGAACTTTACTCTTACCTCTATCTTGACTTTGAAATGTGAATTCAATAAATATGATTTGGATATATATGATTTCTCATTGATTAGATGTAGTTTGGATAGTTATAATCAGGAAGAGAGCGAATATACATTTTAAAAGAACTTAAACAAAATGAACAACGGAAAATGAACGGTGGCAGGCGACCTTGGCGCAGGGCGCCAACCCCACATCGACTTCAGCCTATTCCTAGCGCACTGCATGCATCGCGCTCCAACCCTCCTGCCGCATCCGTGGGCCGTCGCGCCATTCCTTCCCCAGAATTTTCCGATGAAGTTTTCTTCTCTATTTTTGGCCCTAATTCACCTAGAATTGATTGATTTCTTCCAAACTCTCTTATATTTGTATACCTCACATAAGTAAACCAAAACCTACTCAAATATACTCAAGAACAATCCTCAAACTCATAGCCCTTACCTCAAGAACTCATCAAACTTCAATTTTAAAGATTTAAGAATGAAACCTCAAGAAAAATCATCAAGAAACTCAAAATATGAAATCTTATGAATGAATTCGAATGGGAAACTCATGATTGGTGTGAGGGTGAATTAACCCATCACTATGAAAGCTTACATACCTCGTAACGGTCAAATCTTTGGTGAAATTCCTCAAAGATCGCAAGAATCTTGAACGAACGCTTGAACTTCTACTTTTTGTCCTCTTGAACTTCTCTCTAAAACCCTAACCGTGTTAAGGATTGTGAAAAAACGATGTCAATCAGTTTAGACCCCTATTTGGGTAAACAAAATGTTTAAAGCTAATGGGGTATGGCAAAGAGAAAAAGACCCCTCCTTAATTCAGATGAATTTCTTTAATCAAACAGGCTAAACTCAAATGGGAATATCTCCCTCTTTCGAACTCGAAATTTAGCAAACTCAACGGCGTTTAAAAGAGGACTCAATGACCTTTCATTTGATATTTTCTGGGCAACCTAAATCATCCGGTGCTGAAAGTTATGGTCGTTTGAAGTTGACCAGAAAATCATAATTGAAGTCTAACTTGCACAAATCTCAATTTAGCTCTTTCCTATTTAGTTCTTTCTGAAATTAGCCCTTTCTAAGACCGAGATGTTACACCTTTTGGCTTAGTGTGATATCATTTGAGGACGAACGTTCCCAAGGGGGAGATATTGTAACATTTCGTACTTCGAAAAGTCAACTAGAGATTCGTACAAGTAAAACTTCAGTTCTTAGTTTTGGGTCAACTTCAAACGACCATTACTTTCTGCACACAAGGAGTTAAGTGGCCCATTTCATATCAAATCAAAGGTCTTTGAGTCCTCTTTCCAACACCACTAAGTTTACTAAATTTTGAGCTTGGATGAAGAAGTTATGTCCGTTTTAGTGCAACATCTCTAGTAAGGCATTTCATCCATTTTTAGGAAGGGTATTTTAGTCTTTTCCTTACCACCACTAGGCCTAAACGTTTTTATCACCCAAATAATGGTCAAAACTTATTGAGATCAGTTTCATTCATTCCTGAATGCTTAGGGTTGAGAGAAGGGTTTCAAGAGGAGAAAAAGAAGAAGATTTCAAGCGTTCATTCAAGGTTTGATGATTTTGCCAAGAACAAGTGTTCTTAGAGGTATGTATGTGTATCATAGTGTTGGGTTTATTCAGCCACATGCCACACATGTAATTCTTCGAAGAACTTGTTCATGAAATAGTTGTATTGAGATTCTTGATGAAGTTCTTGAGGTTTTAGCTTCATTTCTTAACAATGGAATCTTGTTGAGTTCTTGAGGTGAGGGTTTTGCGAATGAGTAACAATTCTTGATAGAATTTTAGTGGGGTTTTGATTTTTGTGTTGGCTTTATGAATCAAAGGGAGTTTGGAAGAAATCAATCGATTCTAGATGAGTTAGGACAAAAAATTAAGAAGAAAATTCGTTAGATTTTCTGGGCTCAGGGTTGTAATGACCTATTTCTGTCGTTATGGAAAATCCAATGCGGAGAGAATTTGGTCCAGAAAACTATTGAGTAGTGACTTGGGAATTCCTAGCCTAGTCCAGATTTGGACGAAATTTCAGTCAAGTGAGGTCTAGGGAAATCTGGTATGAACGAGAGAGTTGATTATGAATTTGATTACATGAGTGGATAGCCAAGACATTAGGGATCCTATACGGCTTTACATAATCAAATTCAGGTGAGTAGAACTCCCAAAACTGATCTTAGTATGAACATGTAGTTTTTGAACGTCAAGGGTTAAAGGTGAGTTGTGAAATGGTAGTTCGAAACTAAAATTATGACTCTCTGCCTTCGTTCAAGCTGCTAGGGCGGGGCCTTTGTGGCGGGATTGGGTCCGCCGTAGCGGGCCAGTTGCGACTTAAGTCAGGGAAAAACCCCAATTTTGTTATTTTTCTACAAATTTCATCTTCGTGAGCTAAGAGATGACCCAAGGTGATTTCTTGACAGTTTTCCAAGACTTTTAGTGCTAAAGGTAAGGATTTTACTCCCCTAATCCATTTTTCGAACCGTAGAACTTAGATTCTTAGGTAAATATTATTGGGGAAGGGTTTTGGCCTGAAGCTTATGGTGGAAAAAGCCCTAGCTGCACATTAGGATCATGGTTCTGGTCTTGGGTTACTGGGTTTGTCATAATCCGGGTAAATCAGACCTTAATTATTGATCCTTGCATAATTTACTTGTGTTTAGAGCAAGAACAAGTGAAAAGAATCCGGAAAGGGAAGGGTCGAGAGTCTTAGTAGGATTCAAGCTTGGTTTCGAGGTAGGTGATGGTTTGATTTCTTGTTTGTGAAATATATGTTGGTAATTGCTTCATTGTATGCATGCATGTATGAGAATAAGGAATGCAAATCAAATCTATTGCAATGAGTATTGCATGCCATGAACCCATTACTTAATTGTATGACTATGAGTATTGTTCATAATGGGTGTGATGGTGATTGTGGTTGTGCTGATTAGATCAAGTGTCACGTTTCCACACATATATTGGATCAGATGTCATGTTCCGACACATACATTGGATGGGGTGTCACGTTCGACACATACATTGGATTGGGTGTCACGTTCCAACATATGCATTGGATCGGGTGTCACGTTCCGACAAACTTACAGTTTGTGTGTGGGTTCCATGAGAGAACCAATGTGATTGTTATGTTATGTCTACTTGTCATTAATAATGGAAGATGGTATGTTGCTCTAAAATGATGATGAAATGTATTATGTATATGTATGCGTATCATGTTGTGATTGCTTGTGTGTATTGTGCTTATGGGAGTGGTCGCGTGATCCTACCAGTACATTATGGTTGTGTACTGATACTGCACTTGCTCTTTCTTTGTTGAGTATAGGACATCTTCAGGCGACTACTGACAGACCTCAGCTAGGTGCCTATTAAGCGTGACCGGATTCAAGGGTGACCAGTTCTTTCAGGTTGCCATAGATCTCTCTTGTTTAAGACCACTCTTTTTGGACTCAGGCTATTTGTTTAGGGTTTTGGTTTAGTTTTTGGGACTGCGCCCCTTTTCTTATACTTGTTAGTTAATTAGAGTTTTGGTACAACGAATTTCAGTTTCTAGGGGTTGTTTTCCGCAAATATTTTAGTAGTTATTTTGTTAAACTTTCGGAGTTTATGGGAACTCCATATTTTCTTAGACATTTAAATCTGCTTTCGTATATTTGAATGCCTAGATTTTTTTTAAGTTTTTTAGTTGGGTTGTAGTAATGGTTTTCCCTCTAGAGGGTTAGTGTGGGTGCCAATTACGACGGTTTGGGTCGTGAAAAAGTTGGTATTAGAGCCCTAGGTTCGTTGATCTCATTGTACCAAAATGAGTCTAGTAGAGTCTTGCAGAACGGTATAGAGACGTCTGTACTTTTCTTCGAGAGGCTATAGGACTTTAGGAAAACTCATTTCTTTCTTTCTTCGTGCTATTACTTGAATACAATTGGTATCTAGGTGATACAAATTTGTATCTTTCCTCCTTAACTATGTGGTCAGAATTAGAGCAATAGAAGTGGTAACACCAACACTAGCAAGAGAGGATACATCCTTCCAAATAAGCATGTTTCCCGATTCAATATGGGCATGTAATGACTAGTGACAAACATGAGGATTTATTATATTCTTAAGGTTGAAACCTTCATTATTCATGGGTACTGATTATGAAGATTCTTATGATTTTCTTGTTTATTGTCATGAGATGCTTCATAAGATGGATAAGGTAGAGTGATTTGGTGCTGAGTTTATGATATACCAGTTCAAATGGAGACCAAAATGTGGTTGTGGTCTCATGTTGAGTGCTGACTAGTAAATGCACTACTCATGATTTGGGAAATTATTTATAGCCTTCTGTATGGAGAAGTATATACCCTGAACTTTGAGGGATAAGAGGAGAGATGAGTTCCTGAATATAGAACAACATAATATATTTGTTGCACCCTTTAAGGCAAACGTTTGTGTTTTATCCAAATATGGTACTCCACTTTGCTTCAGTCTAAAAGAGCACATTCATCGTTTCATGAAGGGATTAAGGTCAGATTTGCAGATTCAAGCTTATAGGTGGCTGCTTTAGCAAAATCTTTTCAGGAAGTGGTTGATTTTGTGATAGTGGGAGAGGGGGGTGAAGTCAAAAGACTTTACCAAGGTGACAACATTCAAAAAGTTTTGTAAGGAAAGGCTAGAAAATGAACACCATTACTTTGGAAAATGCATTTAGTATTGTTATCATAACATGTATGGGTTTCTTAGTAAATGATGAAATTAAGCTATGACAATTGAGGTTTGAATCTCTACTTCGATTTCCTAGATTGAATGTATATCAAAGAGGTTCATGATACGACTACTACAATAGCATCGATGCTTACTTGGTTAAGTTATTAAGTGTGTTACAATTGTGGAGAATCTGACATATGAGGAGGAAATAGTGAGGCCGTGGAGGCCAGGGAAATTGTAATGCAAGTAGGGGAGCAGTGTCGCCAGGCAAGGATGTTGCCTGTGAAGATGACAGGGCTCAGTTTTATGCCTTTCCAGGCAAGACCGAGGCATAGGTGTCTGATGCAGTGATCACAGGTGCTATTCTAGTCTGTGACAGAATGACTATTATTTTGTTTGATCTGGGTTCTACTTATTCATACGTGTCAGTTCAGTTTGCCTTGGGATTTGATGCAGTTTGTTATATGATTGATGCCCCCATCCATGTTTTTGCCTAGTTGGAGAGTCAGTCATAGTCACCCACATATATCATGCTTGTCCTGTTCTGTTTATTGGTTTTCAGACTTGGGCTGATTTGGTTATTTTGGATCGGGTATCATGTTTCTACACATACATTGGATCGGGTGTCACATTCTGACACATACATTGGACCAGGTGTCACGTTCTGACACATGCATTGGATCGAGTGTAACGTTCCGACACACTAACAGTCTGGGTGTGGGTTCCATCAGAGAACCATTGTGATTGTTATGTTATGTCTACTTGTCATTGGTAATGGAAGACGGTATGTTGCTCTAAAATGATGACTGGACTGTATTCAATATATGTATGCGTATTATGTTATGATTGATTATGTATATTGTGCTTATGGGAATGACCGCGTGATCCTACCAGTACACTGTGGTTGTGTACTGATACTACACTTCCTCTTTCTTTGTTTAATATAGGGCATCTTCAGGCGGCTACTGACAGACCTCATCTAGGTGACTATTGAGCGGACCGAATTCAAGGGTGAGCCAGTTCTTTCAGGCTGCCATGGATCTCTCTTGTTTAAGTCCACTCTTTTTCGGACTCAGACTATTTGTTTAGGGTGTTTGGTTTAGTTTTTGGGGCTGCGCCCCCCTTTTTTAGGCTTGTTAGTTAATTAGAGTTTTGGTACAATGACTTTTAGTTTCTAGGGGTTTTTTCTGCAAATGTTTTAGTAGTTGTTTTGTTAAACTTTCAAAGTTTATGGGAACTCCATATTTTCTTAGACATTTAAAACTGCTTCTGTATCTTTAAATGCCTTGTTTTTCGTTGAGTTGTTTAGTTGTGTTGTAGTATTGGTTCTCCCACTGGAGGGTTAGTGTGGGTGCCAATCACGATAGTCTGGGTCGTGATAGGGGTTGGGGCAACGTAGCCCCATAGAAACCTGCGCTAGCAGTGCGCCCCAAAGTACTTCATGTTCTTTGAGTCTCAGCGCGATGCACTAGGGGCGTCAGGCCCCTTTCGTCTCCGTTTTTCATCCCGTATGCATTCTTTCAAATCGTGTCTTCGCTATCTTCTTAATCCTAACAATCTAAGCCTTCATTAATTGAGAGATCCTATATATCCTAATCATGACTCTTAAATTCACATTTTCAAATCAAGGTAAATTTAAGAGGAAAGTTCAAGAAAGTCCTTATGAGTCATTTTGAGAAGTCTTTTGCAATTATCTATAACTTGATTTAACACTTGAGTAAATGAGTATGAGAATGAGGGAAGTTGAATTTGATGTTTCAAAATGAGTATAAAGGGAACTAAGTATTCTCAAGTATGAAGTACTTTTACATTGAAAACAAGAGAAACATTGATTTCTAAATGAGTTTATGAAGAGTCTTGAACCACCTCTTTTAAAAGGATCTTTTGAGTAATTATCTCAAATTGAGAAAAGAGTTATTTTTTAAACATTTGATCATGAGTTATATATTATTGTGAGTAGTATTGAACACCGATATGGGGATGAGTTTAGACAACTCAAAATCCTCATAAACTATGTATGCCAACATGGGTAAAATATCATAATTTTTAGATGATTCCTTATTACTTTTAAGCATATATTAGTGGATCTACTTAGTTGAGGTGTTCTATACCCCGACAAGGTATAGGACAGTTCTGGAAGCATGGGAAAGACGTTGTATCATCACGTAGTTCA
Source organism: Solanum acaule (assembly GCA_036250505.1). NCBI lineage: Eukaryota > Viridiplantae > Streptophyta > Magnoliopsida > Solanales > Solanaceae > Solanum > Solanum acaule. The sequence continues at coordinate 13,029 of JAJOOR010012089.1, forward strand.
TAGTGATGGTTGTCGGTTAGAGAATATCCCAAATAAGATCAAATAATTTATTATTGTATTTTCATACATATTGAGAAGATATTTACTGTTTTAAAAGCTTTGTATATTGCGTCGTTTATTGTTTCTTTCACATTTGAGTTGTGCTGAGGTGAGTTTGTCTTCCTAGAGTATCAATTCAGTTATCCACTGCTTTTAGTTTTCCCCTTACATGCTCATACATTCAATGTACTGAAGTCATTCGACCTGCATCTTTTCATGATGCGCACACAGGTGCTCAGGGTCATCAACAGGCGCTCCATTGAAACCATTTGCATTCCAGTTAGCTTTGGTGAGCCTCAATTCTTTCCGGAGGGCTCCACATTTACATTCCAGTTGTGTTAAGATGTCGTGGATCTTGTCTCGAAATCTATCATAGTATTCAGAGTCTTCTTAGACAATAGTAGTATGAGGAGTCTATCACTGTTCTTGTTGATGTTTTAACCACCTTGAGACAATATTTTTGTTTTACTGAGTATTTCCAGATAACTATTGAGAAATTCATAACTGAGATGTGTTGAGTTTGGTTACGCATTTTGAGGTTCCTATTTCACTTGAGTAAGTCTTCCGCTGAGTAATGAGACATGCCAAGGGTTCACTTGTGGACCAGCAATGGTTCTTGAGTGCTGGCCATGTCCAAAGTGTAGACTCTGGGCGTGATTGTAAATTCCAAATTTTAATTCTTGTGGTATTAACTTAATTATTTTATATAGAAAGTATGTTACATCTAGACTGTTTTTAGAAATCACATTATTCTTAAACATGGATTATCTATACAATTTTAATATAATACATGAATAATTCAATGATTTAATACTAATAAATTTTAAAATTTGTGAAATCTTCATATGCAAAAATATCACAAATGACTATTTCAATTAATTAAGAATTGAAGGTGCTCAATAAAATATTATAAGGATTACTATCACAATTTGTTGATATTTTAGGAGCCAAAAACAAATATACTATGTAACAACATAAACTCAAAATGATTTAAAAACTATTTTTGACTCTTATACATACTTATTTTGCTATGAATTCAAGAAGTTCGACCAAAAATATGAAGGTCCAAATTTAAAAGTCAAATCACTTATACAAAGGATCTAAAGTTGAAATGTAGTAAATTATTGTATATAAAATTACACTAGATTATTAAATTTCATAAATGAAAACAAATAAGAAGGGATCTAAAATATTCTACTACGATTTATGGAAAATTACTTATTATACATGAGTTCATTCTTACCAAAAAAATATGATAATTGATCACGATAAATATACTAGTGGTATCAATATTCTACATCATATTATCTTACATTCTCAAAGAAGACGTTTTGTCATGGAACAAAAGATCAAGATCACTAACATTAAAAGGATGCTAAAACTCCCATTAAAAAGTTGAAGAATGTTGAGCTTCAACAACTAAGTGTGATCGTAGAGGTAAAATTGAACGAAGTTGAAGATGTGGCGAAGCAACAAATGGAGCGTTGTATTGCATTTCCATATCAAATCCTTAGAAAAGCATTGGCTCCTTCTACGGATGAGTAAAAATCTTCATCAAGTTTCGATGTTTGACCAACTAGGTCTTAAAAAATTTATTATATTTTGATTTTAATTTTACATATTAATATGTTTATCTGTAATGTAAAATTAAAATCATAACTATGATAAATTTAACAAGACCTAGTTGGTCAAACATCGAAACTTGATGAAGATTTTAACTCATCCCTAGAAGGAGCCAATGGTTTTCCAAGGATTTGATATGTAAATGCAATACCACACTCCATTTGTTGCTTAGCCACATCTTCAATTTCCTTCAATTTTGCCTTCACGATCTCGCTGAGTTGTTGAAGCTCAGTAATCTTCAATTTTTTAATGGGAGTTTTCAAAATCCTTTCTATTTTAGTGACCTTGATCTTTTTTTCCATGGAAAAACTTCTACTTTGAGAATGTATGAAAATATGGTGTCAAATATTGATACAACGAGTATATTTATAGTGATCAATTATCATATTGTTTGGTAAGAATGAACTCATGTACAATAAGTCATTTGCCATAAACAGTAGTAAAATATATTTGATCCCTTCTTATTTATTTTTAATTATGAAATTTAAGAATCATAGTCTAATTTTAATATACAATAATTTATTACATTTCCAGTTCAAATCCTTTGTCCAAGTGATTTGACTTTCAAATTTGACTCTTCATAATCTTGTCAAACTTCTTGAATTCATAGTAAAACAAGTGTTTATAAGAGGTAGAGAAAAATTAAAATCATTTTAACTTTATGTTTTTACATAGTATATTTGTTTTTGGCTCCTGAAATATCAATAAATCATGATATTAATCCTTATGGTATGAATGTTCACTACACCAAAAAGTTACTTTGACTAATTATCTCCATTACTTCCTTTCATTATGAAGATAACCTCCACCTTTATGACAATTAATCTCGTAACCTTTCACCTCCATAATCTCCTCCATTATATTCATGTTAATGACATGTTTATGCCTAACCTTTTGTATGCATTTATTTTACACTATAAATAGAGTCATAAGGGTTCATATTGTAGACACTTGATGTTTTGGTGAACACTTGAAAGAAAGAAAGTTGTCTTATATTGCTCCTCTTGTCTTATATTCTTTTTGTCTTCATCTTTATATTGTTATTTTGTTCTTAAGTTTTACAACACATTATGAGCACGAGTCTCTAAACTCATTTCAATATCATCTTCGAATAGAGTTTTATTTGATTTAGTAAGTGGTGACCAATTGATGTGAGTAACTTGAATCCAATACAAAGTAAGTTATTAGTATTGTTGAGATTGTGTTATTTTCTTTTTGTAACAAGGTGAATGATTAATACTATTGTTACTATCCATTTTTTTCCACCTATGACTATATATACTTTGTTTTGTATGTGAAACTTATTTTAAATATTATTTATGATTATACTCACTATTTTGGTTATTAATTACATAATCTTTTACTTTATTTTGTTTTGTGTTTGAAATATTTTGGATTCACATGAAAATTGAAAAAAGGATGGTGGTAGTGAACAATTTTAGTTTAGTGTAATTGGAATTATGATTTTCTTAGTGTGCAATTGATTCTTTGTTTTATAACGGTAATGCACTAGCTTAATTATTGTGCACCAAAAATAATATAATATAATACTATACTTAACTCTCTGTTTTGAAAAGTTTAAGTTATTAGTACATTCTTTATTGAGAATATTTTTATTGTGTTTCTTTTGTTCTATATTTATTTGCATATTAATAATAAAGTGGCAATTTTTTTAAGGCTCAATGGTAATTCCTAGTATATCGTGGCCTATTATACTATTGGTTGAGGGGTAAGACAATGGATTCAAGTTTTACTTTACTAAAAGGATAAGACATCGAGTTATAAGTCTCGGTGCACCATGATGATAAGAAGTTGGGTTCAAGTCCCATCGATTTATGGCCAAAGACACCTTTTATGGGTAAGACGTTGGATTTTAAGTCCTAATGCATCATAGTGATAATATGATGAAAACTAAGGCAAAATGATGAACTTTCGATGAAAAGTCATGAAATCCACCCAATTTATTTGCTCCATTCTCTTATGTGAATGAGGTAGCAGTGTATAATATGTCTGAAAGATGACAAGTGATTTAATGTATGAATATGGACGTGGTAAAATATTAATGGTCATCATTGTGGTAATTAAAAGGAAGAACAATATGAATTCTTACGATGGTCCTTCAGAATGTGAAGGTAATTTTTGCCATCAAAGTGGTATGAAAGGTTATTGGGCACATTGTTGTTCCAATTTGAAAAGTTTTGAAAATCCTCCATCAAAATAAAGGAATACAAATTGGTAGTACATTTAGTACATTTTAACTTTTAAAGTGATGTTGAGGTGGGCCACATAAATTTGGTAATGTCAAAGCATGACAACGAGTTTCTAATAAAAACTTATGGAGCATGTACAAATAGTTATGGTCCATTTATTGAAGAAAATGTGACTTGTATTTGTATGGATAAGAACATGTTCATGTATGGTTGGATAAATGCCACATCTCACCTCTACGGGAGGTTTGAGAGATTGAAAAAAAATATTTAGACACAAATGGCCATTTTGATCATATACTTTGAGTACTTGTGGTATGTTTTATTATGAATTATTGGAGGACAAAAAAAAAGAAACAATTCTTTTCTATAAAGGTTGTGGCCATGAAAAAAATAAATGTTGTTGTGTGGCAACATAAATTTGCCATCGGTTGTCAAGAAATAAGTCTTGCATGTAATAATTTAAACCATGACAATAATAATAATTTTCTCCTTAAAGGAGATGGTCGCAATAACAATGATGTTATGAAACTTGTGGCTATACACAAAATTAATTGAGAGATTCAGAATGACTAATTTGTTACTATCCAAGTCTCAAAAGAAACTTTTTATGTTTCGGAGGAATTGATTTTTTTTAAAATTATATTGAGACTGTAAATTATTGAAAGATTAAATATCTTTAGATTACTATAATCAAAGCGGGTTATAAATATTTACGTAAAATTTACCCACCTTTATCTTATTTGTTGTCTAAAAATATGGGTAGGATGAAGGAATCACATGCAAAAGTAAATCAAAAGCTTATTAGAATAAATATCAGTTGGCATAACCGATCGGCCATTTCGGTTCAAATGTGATGGCAAAAGAAATTGAGAATTTACGTGGCTATATGTTTGAAGAAATACAATATTCTTCAAGAATTCTCTTGTGTTGCTTGTTCTCATGATAAAATGATCAATGTACAAACTAAGGTTGTGATTGTATCACCTGAAATTATATGGAACATATAGAAAGGTGAATATGGGCCCGTTCACCAGCCATGTGGACCTTTTACCATTATGATTTAATAGATGCATCTATGGTATGGTCACATGTGTGTTTGTTATGAACTTACAAATTGGTTTTTGTAAGGTTGTTTGCTTAAATTGCTAAAGTAAGAGCACAAATCCAAACTATAAAATTATGTTGATAATGCTGGTTGGTTTAGCAAAAATTGTATGCCTCCAATTATAGCTAGATCATTGATTATGAGAACAAATCTCTCAAATAAAATTTTGTATGAGATGAGTTTATTTAACATGTATGCATCAAACCAACAACGTTCTCCCATCACAATTGGTTTAGGGTTAGGAACCAAATAATTTCCATCTAAAAATTTGGTAACACATATGATTTTATTGCTCCACCGCACACAAAGATGGATCCCCAAATGAGGTTAGGGGTAAATGTTAAATCCTAACATTATGAGGGATATGTTTAACAACTGAAATTTATGTGTGGGGTGAATTATCTAGATCCTCTTAAAAAAATATATGAACTTGAAGTTCTAGAGATAATTCATTTGCAATTTTGAAAATAATTTGTCAGATGTATTTGCTAACCCAATATTATAATTAAGCTTCAAATGCTCTAATAAATGGTCCTTGGTATGTTACAAGCCTAATAGACCAATCAATTCCAAATGTAAAGCTACTTGAGGAAGGAGATGAGCAAATTATCAAAATGATAATGATAATGAGGCAAGTGCTTTAAAAGAGCACCATGATATAACATTTCATAAAACCTTGGCAAAGGTTCAAGTACCTGAAAATGATGAAAAATGAAGAGATCTCAATAAGTTATGTCGTATTGGAATTGATATCAAAATGACTGTCGACTGTATCTTTGACATGAAGTAGCACTCAATGCTATAAATTGTTACAAGGATCTTGAATTCAAATCTGTCATATAATATGGAGAGATAATGATTGGCCAAACAAAATACACTATTCAAGTATATTTTGTTTCACTTAGAAAAGTGATGTTTTTAAACTTATAGTTCATAGATCAAAATATATGTCAGTAGGGTACAAACGAATCATTGCACGAAAGTGTAACTGTAAGATATAAAGTATGGTTTGTGCTTTGAGGCATAAAGGGTTTTCGCAAAAGAAATATATATCCAGTGGTGGATGCAATGAGACTTACTTCAGTATGGCAATAGATGAAATACTTGAATATGTATAATGAATGATTATCATGTCTAACTAGACGATGAAGGTTCTATGAAAATTCTTAAAAATGCCATGTATTAGTGCAATTGGTGAACTTATAGATTGTTGGTTTTGCAAATGCTGAAAGAGTATTTATATACACAACGAAAATTATGTGAAGAGTTTGTCATATTATCATTCAAGTTATTCCAAGAAACTAACAAATCAAGTGACTTAACACATAGAAGATGTGTGATTTTCTTTGAGAAGAAAAGATGAGCTTCATTAAAATTGAAATGATCAATCTTCGAGTCAGAAACTATTTAATTATGTAGATGCAAAATATTTATTTGATCCGCTTAAAGCTCAATCGCAAATGGGCTATTTGTTTACATATGGAGTCACAACAATATCTTGGCATTCAAAGAAACAAATATTAGTTACCACTTTTTCAAATCAAGGAAAAATAATATTGATCTATGAAGTAAGTTGGGAGTGTATTTAATTAGAATCATGATCTATCATATTAAGAATATATGCGATTTTCCTTTAATAAAGGATATTTCAGTCATCATATACGAAAATAATATATAACTCAATTAAAGGGAGGATACAATCAAAGGAGATCAGACAAAACATATTTCACCAAAATCTATTTCACACGTGATCTTCAACAAAATGGTGAGATAGATGTTCAAAGACCCATTCAAGTGATAATCTTGTAAATTTATTCACTAAGAATTGCCAACATCAATATTGAGAAGTTGTGATATAAGATTGGAATGCATCGTATCCGAGATATCACGTAAAGGTTTATCATGGGGGAGAAAAATACATGTTGTACTCTTTTCCTTAACCATGGTTTTGTCCCAATTTAGTTTTCCTGATAAGGTTTTTAACGAGACAACATTCAAAGCGTATTAAAAGATATGCGTACTCTTTTTCTTTCACTAGGATTTTTCCCACAGAGTTTTTTTCTAGTAAGGTTTTAACGAGACATTATCTATGGACATCCAAGTGGGAGTGTTATAAAATATTATGCTATGGATTTCCACTACACCAAAACGTTACTATGACTAATTATATTTATTACTTCCCTCCATTATGAAGATAACCCCCACCTTTATGACCATTATTCTTGTAATCTTTCACCTCCATAACCTCCTCCATTATATTCATGTGCATTCCATGTTTATGACAAACCTTTTGAATGCCTATATGTTACACTATAAATAGAGGCATAAGGGTTCATAATGTAGACACTTGCAGATTTGGTGAACACTTGAAAGAAAGAAAGTTATCATATATTATTCTTCTCGTCTTATATTCTTCTTGTCCTCATCTTTATATTGTTCTTTTGTTCTTTTGTTCTTAAGTTTTACAACATATATTTTGTAAGCACCTTCAATTTTTTTAATGAAATACTCATTTGTGATATTTTGCATGTGAAGATTTCACAAATTTTAAAAGCAATTAAATAATTTAATTATTTATGTACAATATTAGATATGTATTGACAATCCATATTTAAGAATAATGTAATTTATAAAAATAGTCGAGATGTAACATGCTATCTATATAAAATGATTAAGAATCCCGATTTACTCTCCTAGCTCCTACTTATAAAAATAAATGGTTAAGAAAATAGAAGAACTAAAATTCAATATTGACCCTCTAAGCTCCTACTCATTAAAGTAAATTGAATAAATTCTAATTTTACTCTCTTAGCTCCAACTCATCAAATTAAATGCTTAAAAAGTATCACAAGGACAAAACATTTTAATTTATCCTTTTTGACTTCTATTCATCAAATTAAATCAAATAAAATGTTGTGAGGAATGAGAGAAACTTATAATGTCCTGATGAGTAGGATCTGGGAGGATTAGTAGTTTCTCTCATTCTTCACAACATTTTATTTGATTTAATTTGATGAATAGGGGTAAAAGAGGATAAAATTGAAATTTTAGTCCTTGTGATACTTTTTAAGCATTTAATTTGATGATTACGGGCAGAGAATAAAATTAAAATTTTATTTAATTTACTTTAATAAGTAGGATCTTAGAGGGTAAATTTTGAATTTTATTTGACGAGTAGGAACCAGGTAAATTTCAAATTCTAATTCTTGTGGTATTTTCTTAATCATTTTATATAGAAAGTTTGTTACATCAAGACTATTTTTAGAAATTACATTATTCTTAAATATGGACTATCAATACAAATTTATAATAATACATGAATAATTAAATGATTTAATAATTAATAAATTTTAAAATTTGTGAAATCTTCACCTGCAAAATATCACAAATGACTATTTCAATTGATTAAAAATTGAAGGGGCATAATAAAATATTATCAGGATTAATATCACAATTTGTTGATATTTTAGGAGCTAAAACTAAATATACTATGTAACAACATAAAGTCAAAATAATTTAACAATTAATTTTGGCTCTTATACATACTTATTTTAATATGAATTCAAGAAGTTTGACCAAAAGTATGAGGTCCAAATTTGAAAGTCAATTCACTTATACAAAGGATCTAAACTTGAAATGTAATAAATTATTGTATATACAATTAGACTATAATTATTAAATTTCATAATTTAAAACAAATAAGAAGGGATCCAAAATATTCTACTGTCATTTATGAAGAATTACTTATTATACATGGGTTCATTCTTACCAAACAATATGATAATTGATCTCTATAAATACACTGGTGGTATCTATATTCTACATCATATTTTCTTACATTCTCAAATTAGAAATTTTGTCATGGAAAAAAAAAGATCAAGATCACTAACATAGAAAGGATGTTGAAATCTCCCACTAAAATTTGAAGAATGTTGAGCTTCAACATCTGAGCGAGATCGTGTAGGCAAACTTGAATGAAGTTGATGATGTGGAGAAGCAACAAATGGATCATGGTATTGCATTTCCATATCAAGTCCATGGAAGTGCATTGACTCCTTCTAGGGATGAGTAAAAATTCCCTTCAAGTACCGATGTTGGACCAAGTAGGTCTTGTTAAATTTATCATATTTATGATTTTAATTTTACATTTCAGTATGTTTATCTAAAATGTAAAGTTAAAATCATAAATGTGATAAATTTAATAAGACCTAGTTGGTCCTTCATTGAAACTTAACGCAAATTTTTACTCATCCCTAGAAGGAGCCAATGAACTTTCAAGGATTTGGTGTGGAAATGCAATACCACACTCCATTTGTTGTTTCACCACATCTTCAACTTCCTTCAATTTCACCTCCATGATCTTGCTCAGTTGTTGAAGATCAACAAACTTCAATTTATTAATGAGAGTTTTCAACATCCTTTTTATATTAGTGAATTTGATCTTTTTTCCATGAAAAAACTTCTACTTTGAGAATGTAAGAAAATACGATGACGAATATTGATACCACGAGTATATTTATAGTGATCAATTATCATATTGTTTGGTAATAATGAACTCATGTACAATATGTCATTTGCCATAACGGTAGTAGAACATTTATAATCCCTTCTTATTTAATTTCAATTATGAAATTTAAGAATCATAGTCTACTTTGATATACAATAATTTATTACATTTCTAGTTTACAAGTGATTTGACTTTCAAATTTGGATCTTCATATTTTTTGGCAAACTTCTTGAATTCAGAGTAAAACAAGTATGTATAAGAGTCAAAAATATATTTTTATATTATTTTGACTTGATGCTGTTACATAGTATTTTTGTTTTTAGCTCCTGAAATATCAATAAATCATTACATTAATCCTTATAATCTTTTTTAAGCACTTTAAATTTTTAATGAAATGAAATACTCATTTGTGATAATTTGCATGTGAAGATTTCACAAATTTTAAAAGCAATTAATTATTAAATCATTTAATTATTTATGTACTATATTGAATTTGTCTGAGTAATTTATAAGAATAGTCGAGATGTAACCTAATTTCTATATAAAACGATTGAGAAAATATCACAAGAATTAAAATTTGAAATTTACCTAGTTCCTACTCATCAAATCAAATTAATAAAATTTAAAACTCACTCCTGGCTCCTACTCATTAAATTTAATTCTAAACTTACCCTCTTGACTCCTACTTATCAAATTAAATGCTTAAGATAATATAACAAGAACTAAAATTCTAAATTTACCATTTTTTCTGTTACTCATTGATGACTCCGAGTTTTGGACTCATTTAGGGCTTGTTTTGAAAGTTTTAGTGTCCTCAAATGTCTTATTTATGCTATAAACTGATGTTAAATCCTTGATTTTTCAAGTATGTGGACTAAGGAACAAAGTAAGGACACTACATGCAAAAAGGAACAAAACAAGTTGAAGAAGTGAAGAAGAGCAATCCTAGTAATTGCCAAGACCACTCGGCGAACCGTCGAGTGGCTCTTCAGACCGCGTAAAGTTCCAGTGTGCTAGCCCTGAGGAAAGAAACCAAGTTGGCGATAAAAATGGGCAGTCGGCCAATCCCCGATTGGTTCCGCGATGACAAATTGGATCGCCCAAAGTTACAGGACTTGAGGATGCTGAGAACCAATGTGAAAAGGCGATGGAAGAGAGCAAAGGGCAGATCGTCGAACCACTCAGCTATCCCGACTTACCTCGCCTAATGACTTTTTAGGAAAAATATGTGAAACTATAAATTGGATCTTAAATGTAATTTTGAGAGTTCTCTCCCAGATATTACAATTCCCATTCTAGACTTAGAGTTTTCTCTAGATTTTTGAGTTCGAATTGTACAATCTTGGAGGATTTGCAAGTGGGTTTTTGAATTTCATTCTTAGAAATCATTGTAAAGACTTGGAAACTCTTACCCAGATCATGGCTAATCCATTTGGTAACCATTTTTCTGTTTTTATGATGTGTGCCTATAACCCCAATTCTTGGGGTGTGATTATGTGATTATGGGTTGAATTAGCTTATGGGTATTGCTTATTACTAATTTAAATGCTATATTGAAGTGGTTTTAATCATTAGCTATGTTTTTATTAATAAATTGTAGTTGCAAATGCAATTATAACTTTGAGTTCTTAGCTTGCTTGAGAAAGAGGTTTTTGAACCAAAGCTTTTGATTAATGGTTTGTAGATATTGAGTTGATGTGGGTTCAGCTCAAAAGAGTGAATCCCAAACCAAATACTACCCATCTTACTCGAGAGAGAGGACGTATTAAGGTTGTGGGTTGTTCTTATTTGTTAAACTTGTTGATGTTCGAGAGAAATCACTTGAATCGAAGTAGTTGTTCGAGAGAAAGCTATTTCCCTCATAACCCAGCCTACCCACTGATATTTAGCTATTCATTAGTAGTTTCAATTACCCATATAGTGAAATTTGCCTATAATCGATCACATCCCGAGAATTCCTCTCTATATTATTATTTCATCTTTGTTTGACTGCGTTGTAGGTGATAACTGCAAACCAAAACCCCAATCTGACATTCCTTGTCACCCCCTTTGACTTGTTTATTTGTATTTTTTGATAATTTCCATTCCTATAACTATTTTGACCACATTTGTACTTCATAACTGAATTTGAACACGAACCGCTCCCTGTGGGTTCGATCCCAACTCTTCGTTGGGTTTTATACTGCTTAACGATCGTTTGCACTTAGAATTGGATGAGGTGTGGTTGAACCATTAATCAAAATGGCACCGCTGATGAGTCCATAAGTTGGACTCATTTAGGGCTTCATTTTAATAGAATTAGTGTCCTCAAATGCATATTTTGTCTCAATAACTGATGTAAATCCTTAAGTTTCAGGTATTTGGAGTTTGAGGCAAAACATGGACACTACTTGGCAAAAAGGAACAAAACGCCTAAGAAGACGAAGAAAAAAAGGCCTGAGGATCGCCTAATGCATTAGGCGATTCGCCATATGGCTTTAACCTCGCCCAAAGTTCCAGTGTGTTGAGCCCTGAAGGAAAAGATCAAGTTGGTGATGAAAGGGAGCAGTCGATGCATCACCGAAAAGTTTCGTGAAGCAGTACTAAATCGCCCAATGATCCATAATGCGAAGATGCTGAAGGCAAAAGTTGAAAGGCGATGAAGCAGACCAAAGGGTGGATCACCGAGTGCATCGGCGATCCCGACTAACTGCACCGAGTGATCCTTCGCAACACATTTTTTGACAACTATAAATACTATTTGAATTTTAACCTTAGTATGAAATTTCAGATACAACATTTTTTTTTCTAAGTTTCAAGGAGAAAGACATTGTTCTTAGACCTTGAAGATTTAAAGGGTTTCATCTCCAAGAAATTGGACTTGGGTCTCAAAGATTCTTCACTCTTGACGTGTTTTAAGACTTAATCCTTCATACCCAGTTGATGGAAACTGATACTGGTATAACCTTTTATCTCTTTTACATGTCTAGCTAAAACCCCAATTCTTGGGGTGTGATTTTGTGAATATGGGTTAGATTATCTGTTGGGTCTTGTAGTGTTGTTTAGAAATTCTTTTATTGAAGTTTAATTGTGATCTTTTTGGCTGTAGTTGAATAGACTTACTTTAGTTTTTGTTTTGTGTTGCTTGTGTTGAACATATGAAGAGATGAGTAAACGGGAGTAATGGTAGCCAAGTGGGCCACCAAGACGATATTGGGAACCTTAATGATGTAAATGACCCAATCCAATTGGGTGGTGTTGGTGCCATTCATCTACCTCCAGCTGAAGGAAACACTGTTTTCCAAATCACTAGCACAATGCTTCAGCTCCTACAATTGAAGAGATTATTTGGGTGGGTGGGTCATGAGGATCCCCATGAGCATATTTAGAATGTCGTGGACGTTTATGGTCCATTCTCATTTAAGAACATATCACAAGAATCAGTATGTCTCAGGTTGTTCCCATTCTCTTTGATGGGTGAAGCTACCAAATGGTTATCTGAGTTACCAAGAGACTCCACCACCTCTTGGGATGGGCTGATCACAGTATTCCAAGTGATATTCTTCCCCCCATCGAAGATGATGATACTCAGAGATAGCATCCAAGGTTTTAAACGCTTGGAAGGTGAGACAATCCACGAGACATGGCTGAGGTTTAAGAAGTTGGTGCTGCAATGCCTAACTCATGGACTTCCAAATAATGTGTTGATGCAATACTTCTATTGGAGCCTTGACTCGGTGAACAAAGGAGTTGCTGATCAACTTGTTCCCGGTGGTATAATGCAACAACCCTATGAAGTAGCATCTCAACTCCTTGATTGCATGACCAAGATCAATAGGCATGGTACACTCGTGAAGATCAAGTCTCTCCTCTAACTTTTAGAATGACAAAAGAGCATATTGAAAAGGATCAAGAGAGAGATCGAAACATGGCCAAAATGATGACTCAGTTGGATATATTAGATAAACATTTCATGGGTGTTGGTACATAGAGTTTTAATGTTATGGGTGTTGGTGGAGTATACCCCAATGAAGTACAATTTGAAGCGTTGTACAATGAGGAAGTGAACTTCCTAGCCAATCTAGGAGGAGGCTATTGAGCAAACTACCCAAGACTGCATGGAAATCAAGGTTGGAATAGAGATGAGGGTTGGAGAGACTGTGACAGAGATTGGCGTGATCAAAACACTACCTGGAAGGAGAGAGAGGGGGACAAGGACAAGTACGTCCCTCCCTATGTGCGTCAGAAGCCCAAGGAATCTGAAGATGGCCGTACAAAATATATGCTCTCACGCATTCTCAACAAAGTTGAAGGGTCAGACAGAGTGTTGAAAGAGATGAAAGAGGATGCCTCAACTCTCAATCAGACGGTGACCTCTCAATCAGTATCTATTACGCGGGTGGAGACCCAAATGGGTCAAATTTCTTCTCATTTGAATCCAAGACAACAAGGGGGTTACCTAGTGACACAATGGCAAATCCCAAAAATGAAGCTTTATTTGGTATCCTCGTCGTGCCACGACATTAATTAAGGCGCTTCTTGGGAGGTAACCCAAGATTTTAATGCTTTAGTTTTTGATTTTGAATAACGAGTGTTGATTGTGCATGTTGAAAAGTGAAGAGTGTTGGAAAATGGGTAGTTTGGCGAGCCCAAGTCCAGTCGGCGGCACGCCGAATAGGTCGGCGAGCCCCGACTTGGACCGTCGTTGGAACCACCAAGCTTGAAGGGGAACTCTGTAAAACTCGACAGGCTAAATGCTTAATCGGTGATTCACCAAACAGGTCGGTGAGCCCAATTTTATCCGTCCTTTGAACCCCAAAAATTATCGGGAGTCCTGTAAAACTCGGTGAGGTAAAATACCACTCGGCGCATCACCGAGTGAGTCCGCGAGCACGACTTACTCCGCCGAAGGTTCCCCGAACTAAAAGGTTTTAAAGGCCAAATGGTTTAAAATTTCAAAATCCTTCATCTTCTCTCATTTTTAACTATCGTACCCTCTGACCCAACTTTTGATCTTCCATATTTTATTTCTTTTACCCGCATTTTTGTGTGAAATCGTGCTCGGAATTGGGGAACTTTGCCGCCTAGCTATTCAAATTCTAATTTTGGCATACATGTTGGTTTTTCAAACCCCGTACTTTAATTTTGTGGATGAAATCAAATGCAATAGGTAATTTGTGGTTGTTTTGTGTTAGATAATTGATATAATTGTGTTTAATTATTGGATTGTCGGTAATGGATTGAAATGTGTACCTAAATGCTTAAAATTGATCTATTCCCATGTCTTGTTTGTTAAAATTGATTCTAAATTGTTGGGTTGCGGTATAAATGTGTTGGGTCTAGTGGGGTGAAGTCTAAGTAACTCCAAAGTGTGCTAAATGATGTAATTTGCCCAATGATGGAGCATTTGATGTCATTCTTAATGGAAAAGTCATCAAATGGCTAATTTTGGCCAAATTGAGGGAAGTTTGAGTACCCCGAGGGCATGGGTAGTATGACTCTAGTGTTAATTGAATAGTGTATGTGTTTGATTTTGAATTTGGGGGTTGCGGGCTTGATTTTGGGAAATAGGGTTGAACACTAGCACATTGGGTTGTTTGACGAGCTGCGTCGATCTCGCTGAGTGTTTCGGCGGTTCGCAAAAGTCCCCCTCAGATTACCCTTAATTTAAAATTTTTGTTGAGTATGTTCTGTAACTTTCGGCGGGAAGCCTAAGCTAGCCTAGTTCACTCGGTGACTCGCCGAAAAGTTCTCTTGATCTCCCTTTCTGCGTCCCTAACCCCTAAAATATACTATATCTTTTGGCGAGCTACTTCTAGCTCATCGATTGGTGTTGGAGATTCACCGAATAACCCTGAACATCGCCGACTTGTCTTGATTTCTAAAAATTTTTGCACTGGCACTTTCGACGAGCCTGATCCAGCTCGCCTAAGTGACTCGGTGACACGCCGAATGATTCGACAAGTCTTTCTGCTACTAAATTTTTTGCATTTTTCTGGAACTCTTTCTAACATTTTTCTATGTGTTTTGTAGAAATGGCTAGACCCAAAGTTTCAGAAACAGAGATGCCGCCCCGAAAGTGGGCACGTGGAATTACTATAAATGAGGATGCAACTGCATCTAATAAAAATGCATCTAAACTCCCTACCAAGGGAGGAAAAGGAAAAGGAAACGACAATGCGGCCGTAGTGGAGTCACCGGAGGTCAGCTCTGACAGTGAGGGAATCTATGAGACTCACCTCACTTCATCAGACAATGAGGGAGAGTCCCAGGATTCTCAGGCTTCCATCTCTAAGCTTGAGGATGACCAGCTTTTATATGCCCGAAGAGCAGAACTTCACTCCAAGGGGATGCATGATCCGTCTAGGATTCGGGTGTCTCAGACTCCTCTGCCCCCCAGCTTCAGATCAGACTGTGGTCCAAGCGCCACCTGTACAGGGTCCTCCTCCCCGATCTCTCAATAGACTAAAGGATAAGGGACTGATGACTATTATTGAGGAGAAGAGGTTATCCACTGATGGTGTGGTGGACAAGTATTCGGAGATATGGAGCACCCTCAAGTCCCACAAATTCCAGATTTTCACTAAACCCCGGGGTCCCTATATTCCTAATAAGGTCTGGGTGTTCTACTCGACCTACGGAGACTTGGTACCATAAGGGAAGAGGAATGTCTGTACATTCAAACCAGTGGATCCTGTAATTGTCCGGGGCAAGAAGGTGAAATGTGATAGTGAGGACATCAATGCCGTCTGGGATGTACGTATAACTTCGCAGATGACTACCAGAGTATGATCAAGACAATGACGTTGGATGACTTAAAAAGTTGACTGGCCCCTCTTGTTTCTGACAGTACCCCTAGGTGGATTAAGGCCAACGTGTCAATAGAGAAGAAGGATAGCAATATGACGGCGAGGTATTGGTTTGGGTTTATTAGTAGTACGATCACGCCGTCTGAGAATAAATTTATCCTCTGCAACCCAAAGGCGGCCTGTTTGGGATCTATTATTTTTGGGAAGTGCCTCAATTTAGGTGCAATCATTGGGCAGGAGATGGCCATGAGGGCCAAGCAGCACTAGACATCTCTTCATTTTCGGTGTTGATCATCGAGCTGCGCAGATGGGCTCGTGTTCCACGTGAGGAGAAGACGGATGTGGAGATAACTCCCACCTCCTCTACTGACATCCGGCATATTGAGGACGAGTACCAAAACAGATGAGGCAGAGAGAAGGAGGGCAACCCCAGTGGACACTTCCCCGAGAGTTGATAGTGATACATTAACTGCAGAGGTAGCCTTGCCTACTCCATCCTCCAAGCCTTCAAGTACTTCTAGCTCCACTCCTTCTGAGTCCCCAGGTTCTTCTGCTGCTCCCCGCCTCCTAGATATTCTGCTGGCACTACTGCATTTAGACCTCCGCTCACTTAGGCCATGCTGCTAAAGATGGGGTACCTAGCCTATTTTGCTGATCTACGTTCCTCCCGGCTAGAGGCAGCGATTCCCAAGATGATTTAGAGAGCTCTTATTGTTGCATTGACACCTCTCAAATATTCTATTGATTCCCTCATAACGAGGATAGAAGTGTGTGAGAGAGGCCAGAGAGCTACTCATGAGGTGACTACCTTAAAGACCTCGATTGCGGAGCTGAGGAGAGATGCGGACCAGCTGAAGTCCACTGATATGTCTCTGAGTTTAGGGACTGTGGAGATCTCTAATGACCTGAGCACAGATATTCCAGCTCATTCTGATGTGCCTCCGGTTACCATCGGAGATGAGGTTAGAGCTGATGATGCGGCTGCAGACTCCTAGGCTAAGACTGCTGAGGTGCAACTTGGTGTTCATGAGGAGACTATTTTTGAGGGCCTGACTGACTTGGAGGAGGCTATGGTAGATTCAGTTGTCTAGGCCTCCTTGAGAGATACTTCTATGGCATGCTCCAGTGGAGGTAAGGCTGATGAAACACCGGGCACTGATGCCCAACCTCAGAGTGTGACCCCGAGCACTGATGCCCAGACAGACGGAGTGATTGAGATGCAGGCTTCACCCTAGGCTTAGCCTGGCAGGATGACTTTTTACCTCCCTCACTGTTGTTTTATTAACTACTCTGATGTTTTAGTTGCATTTGAGGACACCTACTTATTTTTGTTGGGTGGGGTGAGGTATTTCCATACCCACCTCTTCTCTTTTGATTATTTTGTGAATATTGGTCTTTGATATATATTATCTTGGTTGTTGAATTTGTTGAATTGTGTTATGGATGTTTTAGCTTGTGGCCCATTGTTTTGAATGAAAATTGTTTTAAGCCCCAATTTAAAAAATTTGCCACCTCTTTTATGTGTGATTGTGGTTGTTCTTGAGCAAATTTGAGTGTCGGTTGTGGTCAATACCAATGACTTGAATAGTGCTCCTAATTGAACAAAATGAATATACGGGTACGATGAGACAAACGAAGTTACATAGGAAATATGTGAACTTTTATCATCTCGTTGTGACTAGCCGGTTGTTGAATGACTCTCTTGTGATGAACATTGCACGCTAGCTAGAAAGTGTGGAGTCTTGTTTGATATTGGTGCCAATGCCTTGTGTGAAGAGATTACTTTGAACATGGTGTGTGATGACACCTAGAATTTGCTCCATTGGTCTGGTTGATTGAGTGATGCAAGTGCTTCAAATGATCTTAGGCATGAATTTGGAAGAGTGAACCAATTTGACAATATACCTCTTTTGTGGCCAACCTTCTGAGATGTGTGAACCATGCTTGACACCTTTTGAGCCTTACCCTTTTCTTAGAAGAAACTTGAACAATTGTGACCTCTGTTTATCCATTCACCCATAACTTTCATGAAGTATGGTTTGCTTGAATAGCCAACTTAGCCAAAACACTAAGTTGGGGTTGTGGTGAAAGGAGAAGGAAAATCAAGAAGTGTGAGAGAAATCCCCCGTTTTGTGATTGCTTTGAAAAAGATAGAACCTCTCCATGTAAAAAAAGGAAAAGGAAAACGAAAAGGAAATGAAAAAGAAGAAAGAAAAGAAAAAGACCGAAAAAGTTGTGAAATAAAGTAGTGAATATTGCAAAAGAAATGGGGTATCCGGTGGTTCATATGAAAGTGAATAATGGGGTGGATTTTGAACATGTTTGAAATGGTAAAGAAAAGGAAGAAAATGATGTTCAAACCATACTTCATGAAGGTAGAAGCCACTAAGCCTAAATGACCATTCCTTTACATTCAGCCTCGTTACAAGCCTTGAAAATACCTTTGTGATCTTGAGTTAGCTGAAACGAATGTTGATTGGAAAATAAGGGCAAACCTATGGGTGAAGTCATGAATGTGTTCATCTTTGTGAGTGTGAGAGTTGTATGTGATTCCGGGACTTTAAATTATTGAGAAATTTTGTGTGAATATGAAATCATCTTTGTTGTGAGGGCATTTGAGTACCTTTGTTGAGCTTGAACTTGCATTTGAAGCAAGTATTGTGAACTTGAGTATCTTTGATAATGGCGAGTCACAATTTGAACCTTTGAGTGCACAATTGATCATTGTATGAGTAATTTGAACCTTGTTTTGTGCATTTATGTTGATCTTATGCAACACTATTTGTAGAAATCCTTATTGAACTGCTGATCTTGAGTTTTACTCAAGGACAAGTAAAAGTCTAAATTGGGGGTGTTGATGAGTCCGAGATTTGGACTCATTTAGGGCTTTGTTTTGATAGGTTTAGTGTCCTCAAATGCCTAATTTATGCTATAAACTAATGTTAAATCCTTGATTTTCAGGTATGTCGACTACGGAGCAAAGTAAGGACACTAACAGGCAAAAAGGAACAAAACAAGCTGAAAAAGTGAAGAAGAGCAATCCTGGTACTCGCCAAGACCACTCGGCGAACTACCGAGTGGCTCTTCAGACCGCCTAAAGTTCTAGTGTGGCAGCCCCGAGGAAAGAAACCAAGTCGGCGAAAGAAATGGGCAGTTGGTGAGTTGCCAATCGGTTCCGCGATAACAAATTGGATCGCCCAAAGTTACAGGACTTGAGGATGCTGAGAACCAATGTGAAAAGGCGATGGAAGAGAGAAAAGGGCGGATCACTGAACCACTCCGCAATCCTGACTTACCTCGCCTAATGGCTTTTCAGGCAAAATTTTGTGAAACTATAAATTGGATTTTAAATGTAATTTTTAGAGCTCTCTCGCAGAGTCCTCTCCCAAATAATACAATTCCCATTCTGGACTTAGAGTTTTCTCTATATTTTTGAGTTCGAATTGTACAATCTTGGAGGATTTGCAAGTGGGTTTTTGAATTTCATTCTTAGAAATCATTGTAAAGACTTGGAAACTCTTACCCAGATCATGGCTAATGCATTTGGTAACCGTTTTTTTGTTTTTATGATGTGTGGCTAAAACCCCAATTCTTGGGGTGTGATTATGGGTTGAATTAACTTATGGATATTTCTTATTACTAATTTAAATGATATATTGAAGTGGGTTTAATTATTAGCTGTGTTTTTATTTATGAACTGTAGTTGCAAATGCAGTTCTAACTTTGAGTTCTTAGCTTGCTTGAGAAAGAGGTTTTTGAACCAAAGCTTTTGATTAATGGTTTGTAGATATTGGGTTGATGTGGGTTCAACTCGAAAGAGTGAATCCCAAACCAAATACTACCCATCTTGCTAGAGAGAGGGGATGTATTAAGGTTGTGGGTTGTTCTTATTTGTTAAGCTTGTTGATGTTCGAGAGAAATCACTTGAATTGAAGTAGTTGTTTGAGAGAAAGCTATTTCACTCATAGCCCAGCCTACCCACTGATATTTAGCTATTCATTAGTAGTTTCAATTACCAATATAGAGAAATTTACATATAATCGATCACATCCCGAGAATTCCTGTCTATATTATTATTTCATCGTTGTTTGACTGCGTTGTAGCTGATAATTGCAAACAAAATCCCCCATCTGACATTTGTTGTCACCCCCTTTGACTTGTTTATTTGTATTTTTCGATAATTTCCATTCCTATAACTATTTAGACCACATTTGTACTTCATAACTGAATTTGAACACGTACCGCTCCCTGTGGGTTCGACCCCAACTCTTCGTTAGGTTTTATACTGCTTAACGGTCGTTTACACCTAGAATTGGATGAGGTGTGCTTGAAACGTTAATCACTCATCAGATTAAATTAAATAAAATTCATAATTTACCCTCTTAGGTCCTGGCTCCTACTCATTAAATTAAATACTTGAGCAGATATCACTAAAATTGAAATTCAAAATCTACCCCCTAGGCTCCTACTCGTTAACTTAAATTAAATAAAATTCCAAATTTACTCCCTTAGCTCATCAAATTAAATGTTTAAGAAAATATCACAAGATCTAAAATTTGAAATTTATCCTTATGATTCCTACTCATCAAACTAAAGCAAATAAAGTTAAAAATTTATCTTCATGACTCCTGCTCATCAAATTAAATAAAATAAAATGTTGTGAAGAATGAGAGAAAGGACTTATCTTCCCTAGATACTACTCATCAAGACATAATATGTTACCATGATCTTGAGAATTTTCCTATATATACAAATTTCTTCACCCTCCCTTTGCTTTCAACCCTCTTCATTTGCATTCTCAAACAAACAAGATATACGGTGGTTATTTTGAGATTTTCATGAGAGTGATGGCAGAGAAAGGGAAAATGTGGGGCTTTTTTTGTGTGGCTCATGGCGAGTTTTCGTCAGATGATGAAATAGGATAATTTGATGGATTTGTGATCACTGGAAGTTACAACAACAAACATGATAATGTTAACTTTTATAGATCTTCTATGTCACGGTCCAAAGTACACCCTAGACGTGACATGGCATATAGGACCCCAAGAGGCCCTACACAAACCACTTAGCATACATCATATAAGATAGTAGAATTAAAGAGTTCAATAGTTAGTTTTATCATAAAATGTTTGACAAGAAAACGAAGCGGAAAATCTAACATAGTCTCAAAGCCATCTAGTACATCAAGAGTGATTGAGATGTAACCCATGCATCACAAACAATACGGAAAAGTAAAGACATTAAGCAATAAAGGGTTCGGTCCTCGGAACATGAGGAATCACCAATCTTCAAGCCTACTAATGTGATCACTCGCCACAGAGATGCGAAATAAGAGCGTCCGACCCTACATTAGTGAAACAATGTAGTCAAGAGTACGTGTTAGTACATGGAATGTACCAAGTATGATAGAAATGCATAAAAGATATGAAATCATGCTACAAAAGACTTTACATGATGTCACACTTCGAGCCTACACCCTGGACGTAACCTGCACTCGAAGACCATTGCTGGTTCCCAAATGAACCCTTGGCCTGACTCATTACTCAGCGGAAGACTTACTCAAGAAAAATGGAAACTCATGATGCAAAGATAACTTTAAAAACTTAATTTAAACTCAACTCCAATAATTGTCTGTAAATAATATAACAAGTATTAGTTAAATGCCTTATAAACTCAAAAACATTACAACCACAAGGAAATAATGATAGACTCCCCAAGCTTTAAACTATATATGAAGCCTCTACTATTACAAAATGATTATCGGGACAAGACCCACGACATCCTAATAAACTGAAAGTAAAAATAGAACCCTCCAAAAGAAAGGAGGCTCACCATAGCTAACTAGAACTGTAAATGGTATCGACGAAGCTTATGTTG
Organism: Solanum acaule; assembly: GCA_036250505.1. NCBI lineage: Eukaryota > Viridiplantae > Streptophyta > Magnoliopsida > Solanales > Solanaceae > Solanum > Solanum acaule. The sequence continues at coordinate 35,178 of JAJOOR010012089.1, forward strand.
ATGACCCTGAATACCTGTATCTGCATTATAAAAGATGCAGGCCAAATGACGTCACTACATAGAATGTACGAGCATGAAAGGGGAATTCTAAAGCATAAACATAAGCCTGAACTGATGGAAAAGAAACATACTTACCTCTTCTCAACTCACTCAATTCAACTCAACTCAATGAAATAGGGCTCAACTCAACAGTAAGGTACTCAACTCAGTGAAACATAGTTCAACTCAACTCAGAGAAATAGGGCTCAACTGAACAATAAGATACTCAACTCAGTGAAACATAGTTCAACTCAGCTCAGAGAAATAGGGATCAACTCAATAATAAAATACTCAACTCAGTGAAACATAATTCAACTCAACTAAGAGAAATAAGGCTCAACTCAATAATAAGATACTCAACTCAACAGTAAGGTACTCAACTCAGTGAAACATAGTTCAACTCAACTCAGAGAAATAGGGCTCAACTGAACAA
>JAJOOR010012090.1:0-24982 GCA_036250505.1 Solanum acaule
GAGTTCATAATCAGGATTTTGATCTTCTCTCCTTTCTTTAGCTCTGTCTCTGTACTTTGGTAACTCCGGTTCTTCAACCTTCTCTTCTCTGTAACAAAAACAATAGAAAAATTCCCCATTTTCCAGCAAATTAAAGAAGGATCTATTGACATTTTACACAATGGAAGATGAAAGAGAGAAACAAACTTGTTGCGACGAACAATCTTTTCCTTGTGATTTCGCTTGGAGGAAGACATGGTTGAGACCTTATTCACAAAAATTCCAGATTAGGGTGAAACGAGCGAGGAAGACAATCAACCTCATATAAACATCCATTAAGACTAAAATAACCCTCACTTACTACTTTTTATTTCGTTTTCTCGGTCGCTTCCGTTCGGCTTTTACATATTATCATTCGATTAATTGATATTCGATTTGTGAACATACTAAATTGATAATCAAATCAATAAGATATTTACTATTAATTTTTAATTAATCAATTTTGAGAATATAATGAGCGTGTTTTTTTATTTAATCGATAAGAAAATGGTCATATGATCATATATATACGATGTCCATAAAATAGAATTAGTAGCAAAAATATAAGTGCAACACAAATTTCTGTATTGCTCACTTTTATTTAAGACATAATTATTTAGTTTCTTTTAAACACTTCTGCAATAAATTGTGGAAACGATATTAATTGTTTGTCTTTGTAACAATCAAATCTAAAATTGAGAAAAGAGAAGGTAATACTAGTATGTGTAGAGAATAAAGAAGTGAAGAAAAATATAGAGAATACTGTCACGCCCCGAGCCTACACCCTGGACGTGGCCGTCACTCGAGAACCATTACTGGCCCCAATTGAACCCTTGGCCTGGCTTAACTCTTAGCGGAAGACTTACTTATAATACAATAAAGTCAAATGGAAGCTTTATTCAACTGTCTCAAAGATAAACTCAGAACAGTTTAAAAGTAAAACATTCACTAGCCAAAGTGGCAACGCAAGTCTCAAACATCAATAACTGAAATGGAAAAAACTCATGAACTAATACTGTCTATTTATCTATGAAGCCTCTAATACTACGAGGGATGTCGGGACAAGACCCCCGATCATCCTAACAAACTGAAATGACAAAACATAATAAAGGGATCTTTCGAAAGCAGGGAGGCTCACCAAACAACTCTGGAAATCAACTGGATCAACGAAGCGCTGGATGTTGATCCTGGTCACCTGTATATGCATCATAAAAGATGCAGGCCAAATGGCGTCAGTACATGAAATGTACGAGCATGTGAGGGGAAATCTAAACAAGACATAAGCTTGAACTGAAAATGAAGAAACACTTACCTCGTCTCAACTCAACTTACTCAACTCATTTCAATATAAAGCAGTAGTAAAATGCATTATAAAGAAAAGCTTTTAAAACAGTAGATAACAACTTAATGTATTAGAAAATACAATATACTCAATTTGTATGTAAGAATACAAAATAAACTCTGTTTAGATATGAAAATACAAAATAAACTCTGTGTGGGAGGTTCTCTAACCGACAACCATCACTATGAGCTATCTGATGATACAATGTCTAGCCCACGCTGCCAGAACTGTCCTATACTTTGCCGGGGTATAGAACCTACTACTAAGTGGATCCACTAGTCTATGCTTAAAAGCAATAAGGAATCATCTAAAAAGTATAACCCTTTCTACCCACGTTGGCTACATGGTTTATGAGGACTTTGAGTTATTTGAACTCGTCCTCATATCGGTGCTCAATACTACTCCTAAAATGTAACTAGCTCATATGTTTAAAAACATAACTCTTTCTGTGGTTTGAGATTATTAATCAAAAAACTCTCTTAAAAAGAGATGGTACTCAAAACTGCTAAAAAAAACTCTTTTGAAAATCGGTGTTTCCTCTCATCTTAAATGTGAAAACATTTACTCTTGGGAATAATTAGTTCCCATATATCATTTTAAATGAACTCAACTATACTCTTTCTCTAACTCAAGTGCTCAAGTCTTAAAACAAGTTTAAAATGATTGTAAAAGACTTATTAAAAGACTCGAAAGAACTCTCAAGACTTGACTCTTAGCTCTATCTTGAATTTGAATTATGGATTCAAGGGTTATGATCTCATGGTATGGATGATCTCTTGATGTTTAGATGTACCTTAGAGTGTAGAAATCAATTAGAAAACATAGGTACAATTCAAGGGAACTCATACGGAAAGAAGGTCTAAAGAGTAAGGGACCTGACGACCCTGGTGCACTGAGTGGCGCGGGGCGCCAGACCCTAAACTACATAAGGGAAGTTGGGGTGCACTGAGTGGCACGGTTCCCCAGGAGCTAAACTACAGGCCACTTCTTGTGGAGCACTGCCCTGATTTCCCAACAAATTTTCTTTCTCGTTTTCTAATCCCAATTCGCCTAGAATCGAATGGTTTCTTCCCCAATCACTTAGATTAGAATACCCAACCAAAGTACACGATAACCTACTCAAAACAACTCTCAAATCACTAACTTCAACTCAAGAACTTATCAAAATTCCAACAATCAAGATTACGAAAGAATTTCAAGAGAACTCATCAAGAACTCAAATTCTTCAACTTTCAAGAACAAAATTGCACTTAAAATAACATGATTGGCGTGTGGGTGAATGAACCCAACACTATGAAAACTCACATCCCTCTTAGGATCGAATCCTTGACGAAAATCCGCAACAAAACTCAAGAATCTTGACGAACGCCTTGAACTTTTCTCATTTTCTCCTCTTCTTAAACTCCTTTCAAAACCCTAAGCGTAAATTGGTTTGGGAAAATTGAACCAAATCAGTTTAGACCCCTAATTATTTACTAAAACAGTTTAAATATGAAAGGGTAAGAAAAAGACCAAAATACCCCTCATATTTTTGGGTAGCTTTCCTTAATTGGACAGCCTGACTTCAAACGGCCATATCTCTCTCATACGAGCTTGAAATTTTGCAAACTTGGTGGCGTTGGAAAGAGGATTCCAAGACCTTTCATTTGATATCTTATGGTCCACCTAACTCATCATGTACTGAAAGCTATGATCATTTGAAGTTGACCCAAACTCATAACTTAAGCATAACTTGCCAAAATTTTCAATTTGACTCTTTCCAACTTTTTTCTTTCTAAATTTAGCTCTTTCTAAGGCAGGATGTTACAAATACAATGTATGGCTATTAAGCTATTCTTTCTCTTGATTGCACAGAACAATTCAATAAGCATTTTTATATATATATATATATATATATATAATTTATGTCCTTGGACTTGTGGTGATGAACAATGGCAAGCTTGGTTCGTAAGGCTTGAAACAGAATCTTCTGGATGACTTAGTGAATATGTCAACCAATTGAAGTGCCGAAGGGATAAACTTGGTAATTATAGCTCCTTGGATAACCCTTTCTCGCACAAAATGATATTCAAGTTCCACATGCTTTGTCCGAGCATGAAAAACTGGATTATATGTGAGGTATGTTGTCTGTGAAAAGCAGTAGAGGACGAGATACTGAGATGCCAATGTCTTTGAGCAGTTAGGCCACCCAAGTGATTTCAACAGCAAGAGACGCTAATGAACGATATTCAGCTTCAGCGCTAGACTTCGCCACAATAACTTACTTTTTTGAAGACCAGCTGAAACAATTAGATTTAAGAAAAATACATAAGCCTGATATGGACCGTTGAGTTAGGGGACATCCAGCCCAATTGGCGTCAGAAAATCCTACCAAGTTAAGAGAGGACTTGGTGGAGATGCGAAAGCTTAATTTAGATATACCAACAATGTATAGAAGCGTACATTTGTCGCCAGACTAGTGTATAGTTGTGGGGCATTGCATAAACTGACACACCAGGTTAATTGCATAAGAAATATCTGGATGAGTGAGGGTCAAGATTGTAAGGCTCTGACGGCATTTTGATATGCAAAAGCATCAATGTCCTGTGAACTAGACAAATCACAGAGAGTATGTTTTTGTGAGAGAGGGGTCTGAATATCACCTGCGCCCAACATGTCTGTGCGTTTAAGAAGATCAGAGGCATACTTGCTCTAGCTTAGGAAGAGGTGAACCTCAATACCAAGGAAGTAGTGAATGGTTTCCTTATTTTTCATGGCAAAACACAACTGAAGGTTAATGAGCTTAGACATACTTTGTTAAATTAGGTCTTAGGCCAACTCATAATCCAAAAGTTATCTCAAAGGGATGAGGATTGCCCAAGCCTTATAAAGAGCTCATCCATCTCATTAACCACCAATGTGGGACTTTTGTTATTCTTTAACAGTACCCCACCTCACACCCAGTGCTTAACATCTGGAGCGTGAACAATTTTTGAATTTTGGGGGACCTAACATTGGATAAGATGGACCCTGACTCTGATACTGTGAAGAAAATATAGAGAATATAATGTATAGTTGTTAAGCTATTCTTTCTCTTGATTGCACGGTACAATTCAATATATATATATATATATTCCTATCTATACCTACCTTACCAAGTAGAGTTGGATTATACAAATTCCTAGTGAATGTAAGTAGGCTAGAACGTTAGGACTCCTTAACCGACTCTAATCAAGTTGTCTTACAAGAAGGTGTCATGATAGAGAGGTGAAGAGTCTAGTTTGTGTAAAGTAATACCAAATATTTAAGAAATATGATTGGTAAAATGTTAAAGTCATTATTGTATATTTTCTATGATCACGCATATAGATCCCTCTGTATGTAAGGTCCGTAGAAGGCAGGTGTGGAAAGGGTTATGGAAATTTGAAAAATGACAAGCTCCAGAAGAATTTATATGGACCACTAAGAAGGTTCATAGATGGTTTTACGGTTTGTAGGAAGTGATCATAGAAAATATACTTAGTAGAATTTTTTATTGACCTCAGATTTTACGGTTGAGACCTACGGACTATAGGCATCGTGGAAAGTTAGTGGAATTTTAATCTCAGTACTTGGTTCTATGGATGACCAGGATCGTCCGTAGAAATTTGTACGAACCATAGGTCGATCCATAAAGATTGTGCGATAGTTTTTTATTCAAGGTTATTTGGATCTTTTTCTACCCCAAATCCTTGAAGATTTTCTCTCCAAGGATTCTCTCAAGAAGATTAAGTTTCTTCCTGAGATTTACAATAAAGTTTTTTTAAAAACAGAATTAGGTCACAATGCAAGAATTTTGTTTATTTCTTAATTAAATATTAAAGAGAAGATGATATCTTGGTATTTAAATTCATATCGTTGAGACGTCAACTAAATTTATCTTTTTATGTGTTTATATTGTAAAAAGTCACAAAAAAATATATTGTATTAAGCTAACTCAAAAAAATAAAGAAATTTTATATAACCAAAACTTTCAAATACCAAGTTATAGTTATGAGAATTTATGTGAATATGTCTTTTGAAACTTCTTGTTTACTATGTGACCTAATTCCGTTTTAAACAAACTTAATTTTCTTTTCGTCATGATTTTTTAAAAATTTATCGAAATAACACAAATTAATTTAACTTTTTTCATCCTTCAGAAATTAGAAAATGAAAAAATTGGTCTTACAATTCCTAAAAATTGATGCGGCAGTCAAAACGGGCTATTGTTGAGTTAATATTTTATAAAAATAATTAATTAAATATATAAAAAGAATATGGTGAGATATCCTTTTGTTGGATGAATGCAGTAAACAAAATGCAAATGATAAGTAATTTATAATTACATTTTGTCTCTTATTCTTTTATCTTTATTTTGTCAAATTTATTTTTACTGGATTACGCATATTGATGAGTCCAATTTGTGGACTCATTTAGGGCTATATTTTAATAGAAATTATTTCCTCAAATGCTTATTTTATCTCAATATCTGATGAAAATCCTTAAGTTTCAGGTATTTGAAGTTTGAAGGAAAGCATGGACACTATGTCTTAAAAAGGAACGAAAAGGCTGAAAAGAACGAAGAAATGAAGGCCTGAGGATCGCCGAGTCCACTTGGTGAGTCGTCGAAGGGTCTTACTTCGCCTTTTGTTCTAGTGTGTTGAGCCCTGAAGGAAAGGATCAAGTCGGCTGAAAAAGGGAGCAGACGGCACATCATCGAGAAGTTCCGCGAAGCAGTACCATGTCGCCCAATGACCCAGAGCACGACGATACTGAAGGCTGGTGTAAAATGACGATGAACTATACCAAAGGGTGAATCACCGAGTTGATCGGTGATTTCAACTAACGACGCCGAGTGATCCGCTGCAGCACAAATCTGTGAAAACTATAAATACTAGTTAGAGTTGTAGTTTTAAGAGTCGAACAATTATTATAATTTTCATATAGAATAGTACTTTTTGATATTTTTGCTCTAAGTTTGAGAGGGTTTTGAAGACTTGAAGATCCAAAGGGTTTCATCTTCAAGATTTGGATTTGGGTCTCTTAGATTCTTTAATTTTGGCCTGTATCAAAACTTAAATCTTTATACCAAGTTGAACACGAGCTCAATTTGGTATAAATTTCTATCTCTTATACATATGTGGCTGAAAACCCCAATTCTTGGGGTGTGATTTAGCGAATATGGGTTAAGATAATTGTTGGGTCTTGCTTGCTGATAGTTTAATCCTAGTTTAATTGTGATTTCGTTTAGTAGTTGTGGATGAGTTTAATGAATTTGTAGTTGCAAATACAAGTTTATTTATGTATTTTCGGCTTGCTTGAGAGAGAGGTCGTAAAACTAAAACTACTAAATTGATGGCCGGTGGGAGTGGGTCGACATGAGGTTCAGCTCGAGAGAGTGAATCCTAGTCTCATTCCCACACACTCAGCTCGAGAGAGTGAGTGGGTTAAGGTGTAGGCTGGTCTTCATGCGGCAAGTGGGTGTCCGAGAGGAATGCATTTGAAACGAGATAAGTTGCTCGAGAGAGAGTTTATCCCCCTTAAAGTTTAGCCTAGTCACAATTATTATATGAATCTTCTATCGAAAGCATGTACCCAATAATCCAGCTTAACTCGTATTCCCGTCACATCCCAAGGATCCCCTCTCATTACTTAGAAATCCTTGTTTATTTTGTTGTTTTTAATTACTTGTGACAAAACCCCCCACTGTTAATTGACACTTTTGTGTCCCCCTTTAATTTACAATGTTTTTAATTGTTAATGTCTTTAGCTACGACTAGTTAGAACTAAATTTTATTTTTCTATTAATTCTCAAAACCACTCCCTTGGGAACGATCCCAACCCTTGGTATTGTACAATCGTAGACACTTGCATTGGAAGTTGTGTCTTGATTACACAAACATCAAAATGGCGCCGCTACCGGGGAGTGGTGTTACTTGAGAATTTTTAGTTAAGTTGAATTTTTTTCTTGATTACGCAAAATGACTCAAGACAATTTCAAAGTGGAGTTTGTAAAACTCGGCGAGCCTAGGAAATTATTGGCGAATCGCCGACCTGGTCGGCGATTGCGATCTAGTCCTCCGTTCGGACCCCCAGTTTAACTGGAGGTCCTATAAAACTCGGCGAGGTAAGTGATCATTCGGCGTGTCGTTGAGTGGTTCGGTGAGCACGACTAATGTCGCCGAATGGCCAAGAACTGGGTGGTTTTTAAAAGGTCAAAGGTTTAAATTTTCAAACTCTTCACTTTCCCTCACTTTTGACTGTCAAAAACTCACACCTGATTAGTATTTTCTATATTTCTCACTTTATTTATTTATTTGAGTTATTGAATTGTGCTCGGATTTGGAATACTTTGCCGCCTAACATTACAATCTTATTTTAATCCGCATTAAAAATTGGTTTTCTAAACCCTGAGTTAATTTTTTTTCGAATTTTTACTCATTTGCGACATTATTATCTTGTTGAAGTGTGCTGGGCTTCTTTGATAGGATTAGAATGTTTAAATGCCTGCTTTGAATTGATAATCTTGCCCATATGTTGTGAATGTTGAAATCCCATACTTTTTGTGCCTTAAAATGAATTAAATTTTGTGGGGTTGTGCTTGCATGTCGTTGGGTTTAGTTGGGTGAAGTATGAGTATCCTGTATTTGTGCCGAACGACGTAATTTGCCCAATGATAGAAAGGGTGACGTCATTCTTAAGGGCAAAGCTCATCAATTGGCCAAATTGGGCAAAACTGGGAGAAGTCTGAGTATCCCGGGGCAATGGGTGTTATGAGTCTTGCTTTAATTTGACTAGTGGTTGGTTTAATTTTGTTTTTGGGGGTTGCGGGGTTGAATTCGAGAAGATGGGTTGAAAGTAGGCACGTTGGGTCGTTTGGCGAGCTGGGTTGAGCTCGCCGAACCACTCGACGGTTCGCCGAAGTTCCCCATCTCGCCTTTAATCTCATGCTTAATTTTTGTTGGACTCTATAACTTTCGGCGAGAAGCCTGAGGTTGCCGAAGGCACTCGGTGACTCGCTGAAAAACTTCTTCATCGCCCTTTGTCTGCACCCCTGAGCCATTTTTGCACTGTAACTTATGGCGGGCTAGCCCTTGCTCGCGGAAAGGCCCTCCTCATCGCCAACTTGCTAGAATTTTAGAGCCAATCCTTTCGGCGAGCCCGATCTAGCTCACCAAAGTGATTCGGCGAGTCTGTCTGCAACTGTTTTTCTGTGAATTTGATTGAGTTGTTTCTAACTTTTTCCCTATGTTTTGCAGATATGGTACGAACAAATATAGACATGCCACCCCGGAAAAGAGTACATGGTTTCACTATAAATGAAGGGGGATCAAATCCTCCAAAGAAGGGCAGACAAGAACCTCCACCCAGAGATAAAGGCAAGGATATGAGGGTCTTACTGAGATAGATGAGGCCATGGTAGATGCTGCTGTGCAGGCTTCTTTGACAGATACATCCATAGCAGCTCCTAGTGGATCTGGTGCTGCTGGTTTTTCTGAGGTGACTTCGGGTATAGAGGCTCGAGTCCAGACTGATGCACTGGGCACTGATACCCAGATAAATGGAGTGACTGCGTAGACCTGATCCCCTCTTTACCTCTCTCTCTGTTTACTTTTATTTTGACTTTTGGATAATTTTGTTTGCATTTGAGGACAAATGCTTTTATTTGTGGTGGGGTGAGGCCCACCTTTTTGTGTGACTTTTTGTGAATATTGATGTGTTGTTTATCTATTTGGGTTTTGAGCTGAATTTGTGGTTTACACTATTTTCTGTGGATGTTTGAGCTTGTGGCTCCTTTTATTTTAAATTGCAAAATGATTTTGACCCTTTCGAATTTTTTTGAATTTTTCGCACATTTTCGCCACCCTTATATGCTCGTGTGTTGAATGTGGTTGTTCCTTGGCAAATTTGAGTCTCAGTTTCGATCAATACCGATGATTTGAATAGTGCATATAATCGTACGAACCTGAATGTACGGCTACAATGAGGCCAAATGAAGTTGCATAGACAATATGTGAAATCTTTGCATCTCGTTGTGATTAGCCATTTATCAAATCATTCTCTTGTGATGACTGTTGCACACTAGCAAAAGTGTAGAGTCTTGTTTGACTTAAGTGTCAATGCCTTTTGTGCTAAGCTTATCTGGAACCATGCATGACAACACCTAGAATTTTCCCTGTTGGTCCGGTTGACTAAGTAAGACTTTCTCTTGATATGATCTTAGGCAACTTCGAAGAGTGTGAACCAATTTGACATATACCTCTTTTGTGACCTACCTTGTGAGCGTGTGATTCTCTCTTGAACACCCTTTGAGCCTTACCCTTATTTGAAAGAAACTTGATGAAAACTAGACCTTTCTTAATCCATTACCTATAATCCTCTTGAATTATGGTTAATTGAATAGCCAACTTAGGCCAAAAGTCTAAGTTGGGGGTGTGGTGAAAAATAAAAGGGAAAGTCAAGAAGTGCAAGGAAAGTCTTCATGAACTTATGGTGTTGAGAAAAATGGAGCCCTTTTATATATATATAAAAAAAAAAAGAAGAAAAAAATTAAAAAAATGAGAAAGTTGTGGAATAAAGTACCAAAGAAATAGGGTTCCGAACAATCCATGGGAAGCGAATAATAGGATGACCTATGATGCACTAATGAAAATGATGAAGGAAAAAGAAAGGAAGTGTTGAGAGCACCACATTTCATGAGGATTAAAGTCACTGAGCCTAAATGACCATACCTTTGCACTCAACCCCGTTACAAGTCTTGTTAAGACCTTTGTGATCTTGAGAAAGTCGAAACAAATGTTGATTGGAAAATAAGAGCAAACCTATGGGTGAAAACATGCATTGTGTTCATCTTTGTGAGTGTGAGCGTTGTATCTGATTCCTGAACTTTAAATTTATTATACCTTTGCGTGTGAAAATGGAATCATCATTTGTGTGAGGGCATTCAAAGGCTTTTGTTGAGCTTGAACTTGCATTTGAAGCAAGTATTGCGAGCTTGAGAATCTTTGGTAATGGTGTGTCACAACTTGAATCTTTGAGTACACAATTGATCCTTGCATAAGTAAATTGAGTCTTGTTGTGTACATTCATAATTGAGTCTTGTGTAGCACTGTTTGAGACATCCTTGTTGAACTGCTGAACTTGAGTTTTACTTGAGGACAAGCAAAAATTTAAGTTGAGGGTGTTGATGAGTCCACAAATTGAACTCATTTAGGGCTATATTTTAATAGAAATTGTGTCCTCAAATGCTTATTTTATCTCAATATCTGATGAAAATCCTTAAGTTTCAGGTATTTGAAGTTTGAAGGAAAGCATGGACACTACGTCGCAAAAAGGAACGAAAAGGCTGAAAAGAACGAAGAAATGAAGGCCTGAGGATCACCGAGTCCACTTGGCGAGTCGCCTAAGGGTCTTACTTTGCCTTTTGTTCTAGTGTGCTGAGCCCTGAAGGAAAGGATCAAGTCGGCGGAAAAAAGGAGCTGTCGGCGCATAACTGAGAAGTTCTGCGAAGCAGTACCATGTCGCCCAATGACCCAGAGCACGACGATGCTGAAGGCTGGTGCAAGAGGGTGATGAATTACACCAAAGGGCGAATCGCCGAGTTGATCGGTGATTCCGACTAACGATGCTGAGTGATCCGCTGCAGCACAAATCTGTGAAAACTATAGATACTAGTTAGAGTTGTAGTTTTAAGAGTCGAACAATTATTACTCCCTCCGTTTCACAAAGAATGACCTCCTTTCCTTTTTAGTCAGTTTAAAAAAGAATGACCTCTTTTCTTTTTTGGTAACATTTTACTTTTAGCTATCCCCGTGGCATGTTTAAGACCACAAGATTAAGTGCAATTTTGTACATTTGACATAACTTTAATTTAGGACCACAAGATTCAAAAGTCTTCTTTAATTTCTCAAACTCCGTGCCAAGTCAAACCAGACCATTCTTTTTGAAACGGAGGGAGTATAATTTTCATATAGAATAGTACTTTTTGATATTTTTGCTCTAAGTTTGAGAGGGTTTTGATGACTTGAAGATCCAAAGGGTTTCATCTTCAAGATTTGGATTTGGGTCTCTTGGATTCTTCAATTTTGGCCTGTATCAAGACTTAAATCTTCATACCCAGTTGAATGCGAGCTCAATTTGGTATAAATTTCTATCTCTTATACATATGTGGCTGAAAACCCCAATTCTTGGGGTGTGATTTTGCGAATATGGGTTAAGATAATTATTGGGTCTTGCTTGCTGATAGTTTAATCGTAGTTTTATTGTGATTTCGTTTAGTAGTTGTGGATGAATTTAATGAATTTGTAGTTGCAAATACAAGTTTATTTATGTGTTTTCGGCTTGCTCGAGAGAGAGGTCGTAAAACTAAAACTACTAAATTGATGGCCGGTGGGAGTGGGTCGACATGAGGTTCAGCTCGAGAGAGTGAATCCTAGTCTCATTCCCACACACTCAGCTCGAGAGAGTGAGTGGGTTAAGGTGTAGGCTGGTCTTCATGCGGCAAGTGGGTGTCCGAGAGGAATGCATTTGAAACGAGATAAGTTGCTTGAGAGAGAGTTTATCCCCCTTAAAGTTTAGCCTAGTCACAATTATTATATGAATCTTCTATCGAAAGCATGTACCCAATAATCCAGCTTAACTCGTATTCCCGTCACATCCCAAGGATCCCCTCTCATTACTTAGAAATCCTTGTTTATTTTTATTGTTTTTAATTACTTGTGACAAAACCCCCCACTGTTAATTGACACTTTTGTGTCCCTCTTTAATTTACAATGTTTTTAATCGTTAATGTCTTTAGCTACGACTAGTTAGAACTAAATTTTATTTTTCTATTAATTCTCAAAACCACTCTCTTGGGAACGATCCCAACCCTTGATATTGTACGATCGTAGACACTTGCATTGAAAGTTGTGTCTTGATTACGCAAACATCACATATAGATCTCTCTATATGTAAGGTCCGTAGAAGGCATGTGTGGAAAGGGTTATGGAATTCAAAAAAATGACAAGCTCCAGAAGAATTCCTACGGACCACTAGGAAGGTCTATAGATGGTTTTACGGCTCGTAGGAAGTGATCATAGAAAAAGTTTCAAATTTAGTGAATTTTTTTATTGATTTCAGATTCTACAGTTGAGACCTACGACCCGTAGAAGGACCTACGGATCATTGGCATCGTGGAAAGTTAGTGGAATTTTGATCTCAATAAAATGGTCAAAATCCCCCCCAATCTATAACCGAATTCTCAACTACACACTCATACTTTACTGTGGTCCTATTACCCCCTTAGACTATTTTAAAATGGAGTTATTTACTCCCTATGTGCTGAGGTGGCAAGAAATGTGTAGTTCACTCTCTTTGAGAGAGTTGAAGCAAAAACAAATAATAAAACTTTAATTTCATAAGTGTTTCTTTTATTTCCTTACTTACTAATTTTCTACTTTTGATATTCCTTTTATTTATTTATTTATTTTAATTTTAACGTGCCTTTTCTTCTTCCTCTTTAAAGAAGAAACACCAACAACAACGTAACATGGGTTGCACCGGCGACGGCGACACCAGGTGAACTTCCTCATCCACCACCAAGTTTCCGTCTTCATCAGCCTTCCATCGTTAAGCCCCCTTTTAAAGATTTATACCAAACTAAACTAAACTAACTGCATCAAAAATTTAATCCCCAAAATTGACCGACTTTTTTGGAGCATTTAATTTTTAATGATTGTGAGTGAAATTCATCAATATGGAGAGAAAAAGCATAAAACGGTGTAGAAATGGAGATTTTGAGGGGTAATTAGGCGATCACTAAAAAAAATTGGGGATTTTCGAAGGCTGAATCGAAAGAAATTTTGATAAAAATTGATGAAAAATTTTGGTCTATGGGAGAAAACTCCGGCCGGCGGCTGATGCCATGTTTGGAGATAAAGAAAACAAAATAATTGATTTTTATACATTAAAAAAAATAAAATAAAAATAAAATATATATATATATATATATATATATTACGTGGTGGGTGCATGTTCATCACTATTTAATACGAATTTGGGGGTGAGTTATTAAGGGGTTATATATTCTACTTTTAAAATGTTAAGGGGGGTAATAGGACCCCCGTAAAGTATGAGTGTGTAGTTGGAAATCTGGCTATAGGTTGGAGGGACTTTTGACCATTTTTATCTCAGTACTTGGTCTATGGATTACTAGGACCGTTCGTAGAAGTTTGTACGGATCGTAGGTTGATCCGTAGAGATTGTCCGACGGTTTTTCATTCAAGGTTATTTGGATCTTTTTCTACCCTTTTAACACCTAAACTACGTCGTTTCTATAATTTGCTAATGCCCTATAATTGATTTTATTCTTCAAAATTACCCATTCCCTCTCATTCACTCAAAACCCCCCTGATCCCTCAAGGTTTTCTCTCTAAGGATTCTTTCAAGAAGATTAGGGTTCTTCAAGCCTTTAAGTCCCCTTCTCCAATTCCAAAGCTTGGATTCATCAAGATATGTGGGGATTTCATCAATGGATTCTCTTTCATTGAGTCCCAAAGATTTCTCTATTTCTTCTACGATTTCATCCCCAATGTCTAGGGTTTCTATATGATTCTTCATGGGTTCAATTATTTATGACTATATTCATCATATTTGATCTTGTTAGGCATGATTTGATCCAAATTACATGTTTTCAATGAATTTCATATGAACCCATGCAATATGCCTTTATTATGATTATGAACTATGTTGTGAAATTATGCATACATCATGAAATTGAGGAGTTTATAAATTAAGGATGCTTATAGATAAAGTATTCTCCTATTTCTTCATATTTCCTGCGATTGTTTGTTTCTTTAGTTCAGTTAGAATATCCTGTTGACTTAAACATTCCTATAGCCCAAAGAAGAAAGACTGATTCTAATCAGCTTGTTGGCTCGGTTAATGGATTGATATGTTTTGTAATAGAAAACAATGTTATATTCCTATGGAATCCATCTCTTAGGAAATACATGAAGTTGCCTAATCCTAGACTAAGTTCGATGATGGTTCGTTGGCGATCGTATGACTTTGGGTATGATAGGGTAACAAATGATTACAAACCAGGGGTGGTTCAATGCCTTTAAATATGAGGCGTATGCCTTAGGCCCCCAAAATCGAAGGGACTACTTTTTTAGCAATAATAAAATTAACTTACGCTTTTTTTAACAAAAAAAATAAATAAAGAATGTTTTAATTTGTTTCGAAACATTAAAGAACGTTTCTTTTTTGTGGATCAATTTTTAAAGTTAACTTCCACATGATATGTTTAAGACCACAAGATTAAAAAATATTTTGGTATATATATATATAGCTTTAGTTTAAGATCATAAAAAAATAAAAAAAAATATATTAAAAAGAAAGAAATATCTTGAATCTCAAATATAAAAAATAATTAAAATTTAGGTCTCCAATTTATTTTTGGCTTTAGGCCACTAATTAGCTTGAGCCACCACTGTTACAAACTAGTGGATATTTTTGTTATTGCTAATTTAAAAAAAAAACATAATATCCAAATATACAGTAAGAACAGTAATTCTTGGAGAATGGTAGATAATTGTCCAAATTGGTTGCTACTTGCTGCTTCAGGTGTATTTGCAAATGGGAAACTGTATTGGGAGACTAAGCCCGTTAGGAGTCTTTTGTACAAGGGAACTGATGTCATTTCATTTGATTTGACGGAAGAAAATTGAAAAAGCTTGGAACATCCGTGTTATGAAAAAGAGGAGACTTTGAGTTGCATCCGGGGCTATTGGGAAATGAGCTATCAATTTTTTGTGACTATAGGGGAAGTCACATAAACATTTGGGTCATGAAGGAGATTAGAAAATGTTGAGAAAAAATGTTCATCTTCAAGCATTCTTAAATACAGTTTGATGGACCATTATATCCTCCCATTTTCATGTCAAATAAGGGTGAAATATCTATTGTATTTGGAGCAACTTCCATGATTTACAATCCAAAGAATGACTTGCTTAGATTTTCAATGACTGATCATGTATTTGATGGTCCTCATCCAGAAATACAAATCTATACTGAAAGCCTCATTTTTTTTTCCGAACAAACCAGATTCGGGATGCAACAAAACAAAGGTTGAATAAGCCCAAATCAAGAGAGTCGAACGACAAATGACATATAAGTTTACTTTCTTCTCATGGATGCTATCTTTTAAGGAAGCATTTTAGAAATATAATGTGGCTGCTATGATCATGAGTGTTGTGGTGGACACAATAGAACAGGAGAACAAGAGTATAAGAGAAAAAGATCTTGGAAAGAACTTCATTTGAGCTATTCATGTTCCTTACTTGGCATATCAATCTGTCTTTAAGTTGTAGCCCTTGTATATTGTTTCTTCAACTTGTTCTTTAATTTAATTTATGATATTATGGCTTGCAATTTGATGAGTTCCTTATATTCATAATATTGCGTTTGACGGTTAATTCTAGTCAAAAGCTTTTTCCCTTTGTTGAAACTAGCAAATCAAATAACTTTGTTTAGCTCTCTTCTTTCCAGCCTCTAAGTTTCTAATGAAGATTGTCTGCAATAATTCTAGTAGATTTCTTCTTTCAAAAGTTCTACACCAGCTGATATTAGCTTGCAATATAACTACACGTGACTGACAACTTTACTACACTTGCACAATGAAGTGTGGCACAAGATTTTTTTTTGAATAGTTGTCTTGATCACCTTATGAATTAATGACACAGAATAAATTGCAGGGAAACCTGTATTAAAATGGCAGTCCTATTCTCCTGGTTGCGCTAGTCAACATTCAAGCTAAAAATGATCCTATTTTGCATCATATCCTGAAAATTTGTCAACTATTTTAGTGTACAACCAACACAAACAACTAAGAGCTCTAGATGGAAAATCAATCTTGAAGGTATTTCATCAGCATGTTATCAGGGGAAAGAATTAACATACATGCTTGCAACTGAATTTGGCATTGCGAACTAATTACAAGCTTATCTCCTTGTCCTTTCTGGTGATAAGATCTGCAACAATAGATGTATCTGAGCTCCAACCTGCTTTTGATTTCATTAAACGTCTTCCTTTTTCTTATCCACAAACAAACACCAACAAATTTCAGTGAGTAGAGTTTTTGATACTAGTGAATCTCACCACTTCCCTCCCTCTTTTCATGGACAGAATAAAGGATGACTTACCACAAAGTATAGGCTTAAAGAATTAGTTGCATATGCCTTTCTATTACATAGGTTGCAATACAAACATATTGATCATTATAGTGATTACATGCTTTGTTCTAGTGGTAAGAACGTGATGTGTGGGTAAGGTGCACATCACGTGTTCGAACCCTGCTTCATAAAAAAGTCTAGAACTTGAGCAAACACATTATCAGCCAAGTTTTGAATTGAGCAATGTTTGGAGTTTCTTGGTTATAATAAATATATATGTCAAATGTGAACTCTGCTATGAGCTCTTTATATTGCATCCTAGTTGTAACTTTTTTGGGCATAATTGTTTTCAGTTCTGAGTTAAGAACCAGTGTGCCTTTCCATTACATAGGTTGCAATATGGACATATTGATCATTATAGCAATTACATGCTTTGTTCTAGTGGTAAGAACACGATGTGTGGGTAAGGTGCACAACACGAGTTCAAACCCTGCTTCATAACAAGCCTTGTACTTAAGCAGACACATTATCTGCCAAGTTTTGAATTGAGCAATGTTTGGAGTTTCTTGGTTATAATAAATATATATGTCGAATGTGAACTCTGCTATAATATCTTAATATTGTATCCTAGTTGTAACTTTTTTGGGAATAATTGTTTTCAATTCCAAGTTAAGAACCAGTTTAATGATATGGAGCTTGCTCTTACGGTAGATGGTAGGTGATATTATTATTATTATTATAGTACTGATGGTAATATCCTAGGTAACTAGGATCACTTGTCTCATGTATGACTTTAAAACAACTAGAAAATATGTCCTCCTTTCAAGTTCAAACCTTTTATATATGGGCATTATTCTATTTTAGTGATCTAAGTTGCTCTTAACAATGATTTTTTCAGTTTCCCCATGCATATCTGTCTTTTCTGTTGCTACTTTAGGTTTTCTATTATAGATTAAAGTAGTATAAACAAAATCAATGTACTTTGTAATACCCCGTAGTTTAGTAGGCCAAATAGGGCTAAGTGTGAGGGCAACAAGAGCCAAGGCCAAATGGCAAGGCCCAAGCCAAGGGCCAAGGCTGCCCTAAGGTTTCCTAGCACTGCCCCACTTCACGACCACCACCACGGCTCGTGGTGGCTAAGGCGGTACCTACCTTGAGCTTCCTAAGAATCGCTCACCTCCACAAGCCACTTCACGTCCAGTGGTGAAGACCACGATTCGTGGGAAGCCTCCTGAAGATGCCTTAGTTTTGTGGAGGCCAAGACCTCATGTCCTAGCTACTGGACCATGGACCATGGACCACGGCTCGTGAAGCCTGGCACCAGGCTGCCAAGTGAGGGTCATTTTAGGAAATTCCTATTTAGGTGACTATTAAGTGAGGTCATTTTGTATAGTCTTAGTACACCTATATAAGCTATTTTAACCCTTTAACCACCCTAATTAAGACATTATTTCCCAAGACCCAAACTAAATTCCCAAAATCTCTCCTCTCAAATATTTGTCTCTCTCTAGAAGAAGAAGAGTAGAGTTCAAGCTAGGTCAAGTCTCTAATCTTCCGAGCTTTGTGAGGGATTTGTATCCAAGGTATGATAGCTTATTCATCCATGGATTCTTCCATCCATGAAGCCCTATAGAATTTCCCCAATGTAATGAAGAATTCCCCAATTCAAGTTATGGTTTCTTCAATGTTGTGGGTTATGATGTATGTTGATCCAATTAAGTGGATATTGATGGTTTATGATTGAATTAGTAGTGAATCATGTTATTATGATGAAATTACATGTTTTATATGCCTAACCGTAGTCTAATTGATGAAATTGAAGTAAGTGAGTCTTATGGCTTGAAGGGGAAAATTAAGGATTTAGAGATAATCTTCTAAGATTGATTATATGTATAGTAGATTGCTTGAGATTAGGGTACATAGATATGAATTGAATGAGGTTAAAGTATACATGTTGGATCATGATGAGTAATTGTTGGCTTTAAGCCTATAGGAAGATATATGATTGAAATTGGTTAAGAATAAAGCATGTAGGTAGAATACCTTGAGACTTAGGTCTATGAGATGCTTATGAGAAGTATTGCTTGAGAGTACAACTTGTAGTTATGAATGTTGACTTCTAGGGCTTTGAGAGTAAGGCTAATATGTTGAATTATGAATGTCAAGGGTTTGAGAGTGAAGCTTATATGATAATGGTAGACTATTAGATAGAATTGTTGTGGAAGGACCTTACCCACTTAATCTACCTTATGAATGTTCGAATGTATGAAGTGATAGAATCACTTGAGTTATGATGATATCCATGTCTAATGCTTAGGTTCTAGATGTGTTGATTGAGAGTAAGTTCTAAACCTCAAGGAGGTATAGTATGAGATTTATGCATGTTTCTATGAAATCTATGTATATGCTTTAAGAACACTTTGAGAGTAAAGTGTCTATGATTATGATGTAGTTGTTGTGTTGTTGAAAGGATATTCTCACACTTGATATGAAAGGTTCTCTCACATAGAATGATTCTAGGTTGAAAGGCTTGCTTAACTAAAATAAATCAAAGCATGTTTAGTTATGTTAGTTTGAAGTTGTGTTATGAAATCCCTTCATGAGTAGCTTGACTTGGTAAGACAAGACCATTTCATGGTAACATGAGTAGGAGATCTCATGGTAGCCTTGGATTGAGAAATCATACCCTTACTAAGGTTAGCTTGAACTAGCATCATAGAATGCTTGCATGGTAGCATGACTTGGTTAGGCCAAACTATTTCATTGGTAGCTAGGATGGAGCAATATTACCCTTCCTTGAATAGCTTGGACTAGCATGATAGTATGCTTTCCATGGTAGCTTGGTCTAGCCTAGTATGGTGCTATTCCTTGGTAGCCTAGAAATGATAATTTGTAATCATTTATGTATGATGGCCTAAAGTGGTACTTAGTATGGGTGGGATTATGGGGTCTTATCCATGCATTGCACACGCATGACTTGAAGCTACTTATGAAGTGTTTCTCTCGTATGTTGTATGCTTAGCTTGGATTGTTGCTATAGTTGCCTTCCTTGAGATGTTTGACTCAAGGTGAAGGTTCCCTTGTCTATGAGAATTAAGCTAAGGATGAGGTCCAAAGATGGTAAGTATGATTATGATGGCCCAAAAGTGGTACTTAGTATGGGTGAGATTATGGGGGCTCATCCAGGCATTGCACAAGTATGCTTTGAGGTTACTTGAGAAGTAGTTCTCTTATGTAATGAAGATCTAAGGATTTACAATGCTTATGAACATGATGCATTTCTTATGGTTATGGATTATGCCCTATGTTGACTAATGCTTATATTATCTCTATGTTGGAGATTAGGCTTTCTAATATGTTGTTATGCTCTCATGGTGTTATGCTAACTATCATATTTAGTACTTAATTGTACTAACGCATACTCTTGCCTACATTCTTATCAAATGTAGGGTCCGGCGATCTTGACTTCCATTTCCATGGCTAGGATCTTAGTAGAGCAAGCAAGAGAAGATTTGGTGAGTCCTCATAGCATCGAGGATTTGACCATTATATTCCTTTATGTTCTTTCATTTTATGTTAAGACTATTGTATGAGCTGCGTCCCAAAGACTATTCATGTTTTAGATGATTTGAGACAATGTTAAAGACTTCCGCTTCATTTTATGAGACTTCGATTGTTATGAAAAATGTTTTAAATTTCTGCACTTTTCTATTATCTTATGTTACGATATGCTAAAGGGCTTGTATGAGACTTCTTGGAGTCTTGTACACCTTGTTACATCTAGGGGGTACCCTTGGGTCGTGACATGCTTCCTCTGTTGTCTCATTATTAACTGCCTTGTTGTAGTGCTGAAGTAATATATTGTTCATCATGCAGGATACATTACTTCCACGGGGCATATCTTAGAATTCCATTTCACACAAAGAGGACCTGAAATCTCACACTTGATGCAGTATGTGGTTGTTTATGAACTTTTACCTCTTGCACTTCGCCTAGTATATGTGAAATGGTTGATGTTAGAAGCAAAAAAGCCAGCCTTTGAAAGCAAAACTCACTCAGGGTTCTGCTATATTCTGTTTCCTTTTGGTATTATTTCAACAAAGAGTGTATTGCTATGCACCTTCTCCGAGGGCAAAACTCATTCAGGATTCTAATATATTCGGTTTCCTTGTCATATTTGTACAGTCGAGAGTGTATTGCTATGTGTAATATGACGCCTTCTTAGAGGGTAAAACTCATTCAGGATTCTGTTATATTCTGTTTCCTTGTCGTCAGGGGTGGCTCAATGCCTTTAAAAATGAGGCATATGCCTTAGGCCCCCAAAATTGAAAGGCCTAATTTTTTAGTAATAATAAAATCATCTTAAGCTTTTTTTAACAAAAAAAGAAGAAGAATGGTTTAATTTGTTTTGAAACATTAAAGAATGTTTCTTTTTTATGGATCAATTTTTAAATTTAACTTCCACATGTTTAAGACCACAAGATTAAAAAATATTTTGGTATATATATCTTTAATTTAAGATCATAAAAAAAATAAAAATAAAATTATTAAAAAGAAAGAAATTACTTGAATCTCAGATATACAAAAATAATTAAAATTTGGGCCTCCAACTTATTTTTGGCTTTAAGCCACTAATTAGCTTGAGCCGCCACTGCTTGTCGTATTTGTACAATTGAGAGTGTATTGCTATGTGTAATATGACACCTTTTCTGAGGTTTTCATATTACTGACCTCCCTTCTTTCCCAGGTAGAGCAACTGTGTTGTACTCTTAGAATTGATTGAAATTTTATCCTTCAATTTTTACTTGACTTGCAATTATTTTTCAGCGTGCTCAATAGGCCCTACACCACATTAATCTAGGCATTCGTGTCTAGGAAGAAAAACTATTATTATAATATTTTAAGCAGAGTTAGTACAAGCTCATTGATCTAAACTAAGATGAAGGGGGTTACAATCATCCTTGACACAGTATGAACCCCCTTCATCTTAGTTTAAATGCTACAAAATAATAGGTAACAGCCCGCGCTTCGCGCGGTGACAAACTAACTTAATTAGGTTACATGTTATTGAACCTGTTCTGTCATTTATAAAGCTTATAAAAATACAAATGCACATATCTCTTAGTCTGATGAATTAACATATGTTCATTTCGATTAAATGACGTCTAATGATTTACTCGGGAGGAGAATATTACAATGAAGGCTTTGCAGTCGGCACGTTTTGAGCAATCTCTAATTTACCAAAATTTGTCAACATGTGTCCACATTCTTAGTCTATTTGATTTAATAGTTTCCAGAGGATAAATATATATTGAATAGCATTGATTTTATTTTAACATGCAACATGAGAAGGTTAAAATCTTGTAGACAAAGTTGTACAACTATTAGTTTTATCTTTTCACTATCTTTCTACAAAGTGTCATCTGATAACCGTCAATCACTTTTTCTTCTGGTATATTACATACCTTTATCTATCTACACAAAATGAATTTCATTGTCATTAGTAAAATTGTCACGACCCGAGCCTACACCCTAGACGTGGCCGGCACTCAAGAACCATTGCTGGTCTTCAAGCGAACCCTCATCATGGCTGACTACAAGCGGAAGACTAACTCAAGCATACAAAAGCTTAAAAACTGAACAAAAATTCATGAAAACTGAAATACAAAACTTTAACTCAAATGAAAAACTCTGAATATAAAAATAATGTTCAACTCGCCATAAAATAAGCAACTTAAGTCTTTAAAACATTTAATAAAATAAATGAATAATACAGACTTCTCAACTATACTGATTATCTATGAAGCCTCTAACTGATAAAGATGGAAGTCGAGACAAGACCCACGACATCCTGACTAAACTGAAAAGCAAATAAAATCCTCCGGAAACAAGGAGGCTCACCATAGCTAACTCGAACTCCCGGATGTATCAACGAATCTCTTGTTGATGATCCTGAATACTTGTGTTTGCATCATGAGAATATGCAGGCCAAATGGCTCAGTACGTGGAATGTACGAGCATGTAAGAGGAACTCTAAAGCATAAACATAAGCTTGAAACTTGATAAAAAGGAAACATACTTACCTCTTCTCAAACTTATTCAACTCAAGGAATACTCAAGGATATTCAAAACTACTCAAACTTACTCAACTTAGAAGTACTCAAGGATAAGATACTCGACTTCAAAGATATGATACTCGACTCAAAGATATGATACTTGACTTGAAATACTCAACTCTGGATTCTCAATTCATGAATACTTAACTGAACTCATTTCATTATAAATCAATTTAAAACAAGTGCAATATAAAGAAAAGGAAAACTGTTTAAAACATAATGTTAACTCATAATCATAATATCATAAAAGACATACCATTCTTCCTCTCAAAGTCTACTTGTGCAATGAATGAATGAAGTCCCATACCCCCATTCATACTAAGCAGAACCCCTTGAGGAACCATGCAAATACTGCCGTGGGAGTTTCTCTAACCGACAACCACCACTATGAGCCTAAGTGGTGATACAACGTCTTGTCCACGCTGCCAGAGCTGTCCTATACTTTGCCGTCGTATAGAACACTTAACTTAGCTTAACTTATGTGATCATCTAAAAAGTATAACCCATTAATATCCATGATGGCTACATGGTTTATCGAGACTTGAGTTAATATGAACTCGCATCTCCATATCGGTGCTCAATACTACTCCCAAAAATATACTTAGCTCATATGTTTTAAAACAACTTCTTTCTTTGGTTTGAGATAATTACTCAAAAAAACTTAGCTTAAAATCTCTCTTGGAATCAATGTTCCCTTTCTTGCTCAAAACTCTTTTGGAAATCTCAGTTTCCTCTGTGAAAACAGTTACTCTTGGGAATACTTAGTTCCCATATATCATTTTAAAGAAAATGAACTTTACTCTTACTCTTTACTCAACTTTAAAGTTTAAGTCTTAAAACAAAGTTAAAACATTTGTAAAAGGCTTCTTAAAATATGGTTCATGCCGAATTATGGACGTGAACGACTCGATGCAAGGTTTTCAATAACCATAGATAGATCTCAATACTTGGAACTCAAGAACTTCACTGATACTACTCATTTCAAGAATGCTTAACTCAAAGGGTTCATGCGGAATTATGAGCATGAACTATTCAACTCAAGGACTCAAAGATACTTCTCATCTCAAGATTGTTCGACTTATAATGTTCATGCGGAACTATGGGTATTAACAATTCAACTCATGGACTTCATGGGTGATAGGTAATAGTCCCATGATTAGGAATGTAATCTCAAATGGGTTAGAAACTCAATACTTAAGACTTTAGGACATGAAGATATTACTCCTTTCATAGATACTCAACCTACTGGAGTTCATGCGAAATTTATTGGCCTGAACGACTTGACTCATAGGTCTACATATCATTATGGAACTCATGTATACAACTCTTCTCTTTCTCTTACGTACTTCCTCAAAACGTAACTCAAATCGATGATGGATCTCAAAGGATTCACAATTGAACTCAAAACTTTCTTGAACTCTACTCTTAACTCTCTCTTAAATGTGAATTATGAATTCAAGAGTTATGGTTAATGCTATGAAAGATCTTATGATGACAAAATAGACTCATGAATACATTCTCCTCACTCTCATGCTCACTTACTCGAGTCTTGAAACAAGTTACTAGAAGTTGTAGAAGACTTCACAAAATGACTCAAAGGGACTTTCTTAGAATGTTCGAAAGAATTCTCAAAACTTAACTCTTAACTCTACCTTGAATTTGAATTATGAATTCAAGGTTATTATCATGTTAGGAATGATTTTAGGTGTTTAGAAGGAGTTTAGAGTGTTTAGAATCGAAAGGGAGTGAAGGTACACTTTAAACGAATTCAAACGGAGCAACCGAAGACAAACTGGATGGGGCAGGCGACCTTGGCGCTCTGAGTGGCGCCAACCCCTAAACTTCAATGGATGGTTTGGGGCGTTCTGGCTGGCGCATCGCGCCAGTCCCCAACCCAGAAAACTCGACGAAATTCTTTGCTCATTTTCTCACCCTAATTCGCCTAGAATCGAACTGTTCTTCCCCAATCACTTAGAATCAATTACTTAATATAAGTACAGTCTAATCTACTCAATACAGCCCTTAAAACACTCACTTTGATCTCAATAAATCATCCAAAACCCAACACAACAAGATTTAGAATGAACTTCAAGAACACCTATTAAGAACTCATCAAGAACTCAAATCTTTCAACTTCAAAAATGAAATTTGCACTGAAAATAACATGTTTGGCGTGTGGGTGAACAAAACCAACACTATAGAAGCTTACTGTCACGACCCGAGAGCATTCCCAAGTCGTAACATGCGTATTCGACCTCTCGGAGGTCTCATACAAGCCCTTAGCATTCATCACATTAGATATGTAAAATAGTGCGGAATTAAAAACTCTTTAAATAAAATCCCATAAGACT
>JAJOOR010012091.1:0-39608 GCA_036250505.1 Solanum acaule
ACAGCTAAACAAGTTTCCGGTAACTTTCGAAGCACATTTTTAAGAACTTTTTGGGTCAAATTCAAATATAATCATTTCATTAAGTTCTCGACTCCAAAATCACATGTGAGGCTCTAGTTTCACTCTATCATTTTCCGGGTCGTTACACTTTTGTGGTTTGGTTCCCAAATGATGTTGCGGCTGTAGTAGGCCTCTTAATCATCGTTCCTACAACAAGTTGAACTTTTACTCTTTGATTGTCTATATATATGTTTTAGAAGATCTTAATACGCTTAGATTGCATATCATGCTTTGGAAATAAAATATTTTGCAAGTGATTTTCATCATATGTAATGAACTTAATGTAGGAGACATGAAAGATTGTTATTTTACTTACATTTAGCAATCATGTTGCAATGTGGAAACACTCTGACCAAAAAAATCAACTTGTCCACTTACCATAATATCAAATAGGTCCTTCGGTGTAGTACCCTTTTTCAATTCCAGTAATTCCATTATCTTTTTCTTATTGAGACCCCAATGTATTTCATTGAGAAAAGGAAAATGGACAAGGCTAACGTGGTTCTCAGGAGGATAAGAACAAGTGGAGTGGAAGTAGAGCTGCAAGACTTAACAACATTGATAGAGAGAGAATACAAGAGGCAATGAAAGAGATTGTCACATTCACCCCTTCTAATGGTTCCCAATTAATACAAGAAGTCATAGGTTTAGACTCGATAGTATACTTTGTGCCTATGTTCCTTCAATATATAGGATATTTCTATCACGACTCTATGCTAGAGTAAATCGGGTTGTGGTCGCCGAACTTACCTAACAACTTACACCTTCTTTGGCTGATAGATGATATTAATTTTGCACATGTGTAGACATGTTTTTGGCTTAGGTACATCATTATTCTTTTTTTTTTTTGTTAGATTTATCTAAGTCATTTTTATTATTGAAATGATATATATATATATATAACTTTTATTTATATTTCTAGGTTTGTTTATTAAGTCTATTCATCCGTGGATATTAATTTCCACATGTGTAGGCATGTTTCTTGATAATATAGTTCATTTTTTTTGGTGGTTAGATTTCTCTTAAAGACATTCTTATTATTGAAAGAATATATAGCTTTTCTTATATTTCTAGGTTTGTTTATTAGGTCTATTTCTAGTTAGAGCAAATAGAGATCTAATCTATCATTTGAGTGCACAAAGTTTCTATATCTCCACAACTTTTCTTATTCCCTAGTAGGAGTTCATCACGTCCAAATGGACCATGTAATTGGAGAAGAGCATCATATCACGAAAGAACAGAACTACTAAGCACATCTTTGAAGATGAATGCATCTACATTCATATCATTAATTATGAACTCTACAATTATGTGAATTGTTTGCACAATGAAGATTAGAATCTTTTCCTTCTTTGTGTAGGGTGGTTGATATATAAATTGCTACATGAGGAGGTGATAAAAAAAATATGGTGGATTAAAGGAAGTTATGTGAAGAGATCACTGATTTTTGACGATATTTCTTTAAAAAGAGGGCAGTGATGAGACAGTGTAGCTGGGAGCACACTGTTATAAGTGTTAAAGTTGGACCTTTGAGTTGCATTCATTTCAATTTCATGATATTTTTATAATAAATAATTGACTCTACCATTTATAATAGATCAATATTGACTTGTACTAAATCCTATATGAACCTATCAGTGATATTCTTAATTTAATATCTATGCAATAACTAATTTGACATTTTGTATAGTGTGGAGATATGTTATGTGCCTTTTATATTATTTGTATTCAATTCTACTCTAACATGATTTCGTGTTAAGATTTGAAATAATAAGATGAATTAACAAAAATCCCACTATTCAAGGAATTGATCAAATTGCGACGAGTACAAAGCTGTCCAATAGCCTTCGAGACGAAGTACATACTTTCTACCTACTTTCTTAAAACTTTATAGTTTGTAGTAATTGTGTGAAAATTTAATGAGATGCCCAATTATTTGAACTGGAGCCCGTTGTATTCATTCCTATTTATAATTAGAATTACAAGTAAAAAATAAGTACGTTTGTACACCACTCTCAAGTGATGAAGAATGTCTTTCCTAAGATATGTAAAACATGTACAATAACAATTTTTGGAATAAAGGAAGAATAAGTGCAGCACATGTATATCGTGCGCTGTACGTGCATATTTTGCGATGTACGTGTAGCTTTTGCATTGCACGTGCATCGCGTGTGTTGTACGTGCATCTTGTGCGTTGCATGTGCATCGCGTGCGTTGTACGTGCATCTCGTGTGTGGTACATGTCTATAATATGTTGTACATGCATCTTGCGCGTGGTATTTTGAATATTTTGATTTTATAAGCCAGCCTAGTCCTGTTTGACCCCTTGAAAGTGTTTCAATTTTAATTAATCTTCTTAATTTCATTTTTTTCATTCAATATTCTTCATTTTTCCTTCATTTCTACTCTCTTTTATCCCCTTTTTATTAAATTATTTGATAAAACTTCAGGTTAATTATTCTTAATTTTGTGAATAGTTGTCGTAAAATTATAATTTCAATAATTGTTGTTTTCTTGTATGTATCACACTCTCTTTGATTTTCCACACTAAACATTTATGGTTTTTAATTATAATCAAGGTGGAGTTATAATTGATTGGCAGGAGTTCATTTAGCATTAACAGGAAACCAAATTCTTTTAAAAGATCCTTTCGTAAAACTCTTCAACTTTTAAAAAATAAAATAAGCAAAATAAAATTTCTTCTTTGTTCCATAATATGTAATCTGACAAATGATCTTTTTTTATAACTCTCGCCATCTATTTTATAGCGATGCCACCAGTGACATAGAGCTGAAATATGAAGTGAGCATTAACAGGCCGTGTTGATCATAGCTCCAGCTTCTAGCGAGTGACAGGTTGTGCCGATCACAGAGCCAACCTCCACCGATCACTATTGAGAGGTAATTTCTATGAGATTTCCTAAATAAGTTTGGCCACACCAATCAGTGATAGCATATGTATTCATTCTATTAATCATTGATTAATAAAATATGACATGCAATATTATTTAGTGCACGTGAACTTTTTCTTTATCTTTCTCCGTTCACATTGCAATAAATTATGACCTGATCTGATCTAATTATCCAACTCTAACCCATAACCCAAATAAACCCTATTCACTGATAGTCATGATTCTAGTAATGATTTACGTTTATATGATGAATTAACTAAAGATACCATCATTCAGGGAATTGAGAAGATTACAACGAGTACAAAGTTGTCATGTAGCCTTTGAGACGAGGTACATACTTTCTCAAAACATTTTGGTTTTTAGTTGTTTTTCTGAAAATTTAATGAAATGCCAATTATTTGAACTTATAATTATATTGTTTTATTCTTGTCAACATTTTTTTAATGAGAGTGAATTAATTTTCATATCAAAATGTTTTAGGAGGAAATACATCCTGAAGCTAGTGAAATCATTTTGTTGGCTTCAGACACAGCAAATAGCGTTGCTTCAGACACAACAAGTAGCGTTGCTCTAGCTTCACAACATTAGAGATATATTCTTAGTTCTCACCAATATTAATTAGCTGATATTCTAAATCACAGTACTTTGTTAACTCAACATTTAAGAAATACATCATTTAACTTGAATTGCAGCGATGTACTGATTCAATCACGGCTTACTTTGATTGTTGCTACCATCTTATTGGAAGTATTTGAGGGGCTAACCATTGGTTTCGCCATGAATATCACAAGTATTTTCCCTCTGTTATTGGCTAGTAATTTGGTCTATCATATTTCGTATGTGCTCGAAAAATGAGAACAACTGATGAGAGATATAAGAATCAGATAATCAGTCAATGAACTTGTTTTGTCCTTTACAATATTAGTAATCAGAATTGCATGACCAAGTTACATTTCTTTATTAGTCTCAACTTTCATTAGTTTTTCATGCATGTCTTTCCTTTTTTACTTTCTCATCGGATGTTTGGAATATAGGAAGAATAAGTGCATCACGTGTATCTCATGCGATGTACGTGCATCTTTTGCGCTGTACGTGTATCTTTTGCGTTGCACGTGCATCGCGTGCGTTGTACGTGCATCTCGTGTGTGGTACATGTCTATAATGTGTTGTACATGCATCTTGTGCGTGATATTTTGAATTTTTTGATTTTCTAAGAGCCTAGCCCTATTTGACCCCTTGAAAGTGTTCGAATTTTAATTAATCTTCTTAATTTCATTTTTTTCATTCAATATTCTTCATTTTTCCTTCATTTCTACTCTCTTTTATACCATTTTATTAAATTATTTGATAAAGCTTCAGGTTAATTATTCTTAATTTTTTGAATAGTTGTCGTGAAATTATAATTTCAATAATTGTCATTTTCTTGTATGGCTCACACTCTCTTTGATTTTCCACACTAAACATTTATGGTTTTTAACTATAATCAAGGTGGGGTTATAATTGATTAGCAGGGGTTCATTTAGCATTAACAGGACACCAAATTCTTCTAAAAGGTCTTTCCGTAAAACTCTTCAACTTTTTAAAAATAAAATAATCAAAATAAAACTTCTTCCTTCTTCCATAATATGTAATCTGACAAATGATCTTTTTGTCTTAATCTCGTCATCTATTTTACAACGATGTCAATAGAGACATAGGGTTGACATATGAAGCGAGTATTAACAGGCTGTGTCGATCACAACTCCAGCTTCTAGTGAGCGACATGTTGTGCTGATCACAGAGCCAACCTCCACCGATCACTATTGAGAGGTAATTTCTCAGAGATTTCCTAAATTACTTTGGCCACACCAATCAGTGATAGCATAGGTATTCATTCTATTAATAATTGATTAATAAAACTTGACATGCAATATTATTTAGTGCACGCGAACTTTTTCTTTATCTTTATCGATTCAAAATGCAATAAATGACGACCTGATCTGATCTAATTATCCAACTCTAACGCATAACCGAATAAACCCTATTCACTGATAATCATGATTGTAGTAATGATTTACATTAATATGATGAATTAACTAAAGATCCCATCATTCAGGGAATTGATAAGATTGCAACGAGTACAAAGTTGTCATGTAGCCTTTGAGACGAGGTATATACTTATCTCAAAAGATTATGGTTTTTCGTAATTTTTTGTGAAAATTTTGATGAAATGCCCAATTATTTGAACTAGAGTCTGTCGTATACATTCCTCTTTATAATTAGAATTACTAGTATAAAATAAGTACGAACGTACATCACTTTCAAGTGATGAGGAACATATTTTCTAATATAAGTACAAAATGTACAGTACCTTAGTTTTTGATAGCCCAAGAATGATAGGAAGGTTCGATCTGAGCTCATGAATGATGATTGTGCATAAGGAAGCCGGATTCCAACAAAGCCATTAGCCTAGCTATAAAAAATCTCAACAGAGACACCAAAGCATCCAACAACCAATCTAGTTAAACCACTCTCTCTATTACAAAAAGAATTCCAATGACAAATGACCTTGGAAACACAAAACACACCAGATTAGAAGAAAAACAGACATTGGAGAAGCAAAAAACAAAAGATTAGATTAAATAAAAGAAGGAAGCACAATTTGTTTAACATGTATAAAAGCTTGAAAAGTATTGACCCTACGTTTTTTAGTGTTTGAGACACTCTTTGATAAGGTTTCCATGGTGCTTTAAATAGTTACATAACTTCTTGCTACAATTTGTCACGACCCAAACCGTCGTGATTAGCACTCACACAAACCATCCGGTGGGAGAACCACTACTACAACCCAAACTAAGCAACTAAAACAATACTAAGGCAATTAAGTTATGGAAGCAAGTTAAATAACTAAACAAATGCAGAATAAACAACCTAGAACCTGAAAGTCAATGTACCAAAACATCTAAACAAACGATCCAAGTCTAAACAAGAAGGGATACATCCCTAAACTAATGAACTAATCAACTAACTAGAACAAAATCCAAGTCCAAAAATGATAGACATAGACGAAAGAGAATCCCATGGCAGCCCAGAAGAATTGGCTCACCCTTGAATTCGAAGGGACGATCACTGATCTTCTAAGCGAGGTCTATCAATAGTCGCGTGAAGATGCCTTGTACTCACCAAAAATAAGAGCAAGTGCATAATCAGTACGCAACCACAATGTACTAGTAGGATCATGCGGCTATCCCACTAGTGCAACATAAGCAAGTCAAAAAACATTATAATCACATGCATATATATAATCATATACAACATCATCAACATGAAGAATCAATAACACATTTCACATTTATCATCACATCATTGGTCCTCTCATGGAATCCAAACCCAAACAGTTAGCATGCCGAAACGTGGCAATTTGATCCCATATTTATGCCGAAACGTGGCAATCCGATCCAAGTTAGTTATGCCGAAACGTGGCAATCCGATCCCATTCACACACCACAATCACAAACACAAGTACATCATCAAGATTACACATTTAAGTCATGATTTCATGGCAATGATATTCATCTATCTCATTTACAACAAGTGTGATCAACATTGCAACATTCATACATACACAAATATCACAATGAAGCAAAAACAAACATACATCACACAAACATAGAATTACAACCATCACCTACCTTGAAACAAGCTTGAAACCCTAAGAAACTTGATCCTTCCCTTTCCAGATTCGTTTGGCTTGTTCTTGGTCTACAAACAACCAATATAATGCGGGAATGAATAAACACTTATTAATTATCTGAATTACCAACAAATCTAACAAATCCTAGATCAACCCATGATCCCAATTATCCAATTAAGGGTTGTTTCCACCATAGATTCAAGATCAAACCCCCCCCCCCCCAATCAATATTCACCCATTTTATTACGTTTTACGGATCGAAAAACGGATTCTAGGAGTGAAAAGCTTACCATTAGCCTCAAAAATGGTAAAAAATGAGGGTGTCATCTGGGGGACGTTCCTTAGCTATAAAAGTCAAAAAGTGCATAATGAGGCAATTTAGGGATTTATTAACGACTTAAATTAGCATCGGGCCCGCCACAACGACTACTACCCCGCTACAGCGGTGACGCCATAGCGGCAATAACTCCCGCCAAAGCGACATTCTTGAACCTTATTCATCTTTCACCTATCATTTTAAGTCTCATCGTACCCGCCACATCGACCCTAATCCCGCTATAGCGGCTCCGCCAGAGCGGCCAAACCCAGCGCCAAAGCGGTCAATACGAAATAGAGAGCTATTTAAAAAATTCCAAAATTCCCCTTTCACAACACTCTTCTAACCCATGACACTCAGAAAATACCCTTTACACTAAGATCGATTTCGGTAGTTCTACTTGCTCGAATTCAGTTTCGTAAAGTCGTACAGATTCCTTAACAAGTTAGCTATCTATCCATGCAATCAAAACCATAATTACTCCATTGTTACCAGATTTACCTACCCCTTGGTGACTCTTATTTCCTTCAAATCTGGACAAGGTTGAGAAAATTCAAATACTACAAAAAAGTTTTTTCGGCCCAAAATTTCCCCCATTGGCATTTTTATAACGACGAAACCCAGTCGTTACAATAGATACCAATTTACCCATCACTCGTCCCCGAGGGACAAAACTTAGGAAAAATAGGCTAAGGAAAGAAAGATGTAGTACCTGATGTGACGAACAATTGGGGATACTTTTCTCGCATGTCCCTTTCGATTTCCCAAGTAGCTTCCTCAACTGGACAATGCTTCCATTGAACTTTCACGAACTTAATCTCCTTGGTGCTCAACTTATGCACATCACGATCAAGAATAGCAATCGGTTCCTCCTTATATTGGAGGTCCTTGTCTAGCACAATTGAGTCCCACTTAATGATATAATCTCCGTCACCATGATATCTCTTCAACATAGACACATGGAATACAAGATGAACACCGGATATATTAGGGGGTAGAGCCAATCTATACGCCACCGGCCCTACACATTCAAGAACCTCAAATGGACCAATATATCGCGGACTTAACTTGCCCTTCTTACCAAATCTCATCACCCCTTTCATGGGTAATACCTTAAGAAGAACGTTCTCACCAGTCTGAAATTGCATGTCTCTTACCTTATGATCCGCATACTTCTTCTGTCTACTCTGGGCTGCTAGAAGTTTAGCTTGAGTACTCATCACCTTGTCTTGAGCATCCTTCACTAAATCAACCCCCAAAGGTTTCACATCTCCAACCTCGAACCAACCTATGTGTGATCTACATCCCCTCTCATATAATGCCTCAAATGGTGCCATATCAATGCTGGGGTGATAGTTATTATTGTAGGAGAACTCACACAAAGGTATGAATTTATCCCAATGCCCTCCAAAATCAATCACACATGCTCTCAACATGTCTTCCAATACTTGAATAGTCCTCTCAGATTGTCCATTCGTCTATGGATGAAAGGTTGTACTAAAAGTGAGTTGTGTGCCTAATTCATCATGCAATTTCCTCTAAAACTTGGAAGTGAATTGGGTACCACGATCTGAGATAATAGAGAGGGGCACCCCATGCAGCCTCACTATCTCTTTCACATACACTTTCAATTGTTCAACATTATAATCTATTCTGACTGAAATAAAATGGGCTGACTTGGTCAATCTATCAACCACTACCCAAATAGAATCTAACTTCCCCAAAGCCTTGGGCAGACCAACCACCAAATCCATAGTTATTCTTTCCCACTTCCATTCCGGAATTGACATTTTTTGAAGTAAACCTGCAAGCCTTTGATGCTCATATTTCACTTGTTGGCAATTTTGATACTTCGCCATAAACTCTACTATGTCTTTCTTCATGCCCGACCACCAATAAATTCATTTCAGATCTCTATACATCTTGGTCACACCCCGATGAATAGAATATCGTGAACCATGAGATTCTGCCAACAATTTTTGAATCAAGCCATCAACTCGATGAACACAAATCCTCCCTTTTACATTGAGTACACCATCAACATCAAGAGTGGTCTCTTGTGCCTACCATTCACCATCTTTTCCTTGAGTTTGTTCAAATTTTCATCCTCAAATTGTTTGGCATTAATCTCCTCAATGAACGTGGCCTTAACTTCAATGCTAGTTAACACCCCGCCTCTTTCAGAGATGCCCAACTGCATGAACTAAGACCCTAAGGTCTGAATTTCTTTGGCCAAATGTCGCTTGGTTACACTTAAGTAAGCTAAGCTACCCATGCTTACCACTTTTCGACTCGACGCGTCTGCCACAACATTAGCCTTACCCGGATGGTATTGAATGGTCACATCATAATCCTTGAGTAACTCTATCCATCTTCGTTGTCTCAAATTCAGATCCTTTTGAGTGAACACATGTTGAAAACTACGAAGATCAATAAACACTCACACTTAACACCATAAAGATAATGCCGCCAAATCTGAAGAGCAAATACTACCGCCGCCAACTCTAAATCATGGGTTGGATAATTTCTCTCATGCACCTTCAATTGGCGCGACGCATAGGCTATAACATTCTTATCTTGCGTTAACACAACGCCCAATCCAAAATGGAAGCATCACAATAAACTATAAAGTCCTTACCTTCCACCGGTAATGCTAGAATGGACGTGGTGGTCAAGAGAGTCTTGAGTTTTTGAAAGCTCTCCTCATATTTTCAGTCCATTCAAATGGTATCTCATTTTTGGTCAAATTAGTCAAGTGAGTAGCAATTGAAGAAAAAATCTTAACAAATCGATGATAATAGCTAGCGAGTTCCACAAAACTCCTAACTTCCGTCACAGAGCTAGGCCTAACCCAATTCCTAACTGCTTCAATCTTTTGAGGATCTACCATTACACCTTCTTTTGACACTACATGCCCCAAAAATGCAATTGATTTCAACTAAAATTCATACTTTGAAAATTTAGCATATAACTTTTGTTTCCCAATAACACCCAAAACAGTATGAAAATTGTTGGCGTGCTCTTCTCACTTTTCGAATAAACCAAAATATCATCAATAAAGACTATTACAAAGGAATCAAGAAATGGCTTGAACACCCCATTCATCAAAGTCATGAAAGCTTTAGGCGCATTGGTCAAACCAAAAGACATAACCAGAAACTCATAGTGCCCATAACGAGTTCTAAACGTCGTCTTGGGCACATCCTCAGGCCTAATTTTCAATTGATGGTAATCAAATCTTAAATCAATCTTTGAGAAAACCGTTGCACCTTGCAATTGGTCAAAGAGATCATCTATTCTAGGCAAGGGGTACCTATTTTGAATAGTGACTCTATTTAATTGTCGGTAATCTATACACATTCTCATACTACCATCCTTCTTTTTAACAAAAAAAACTGAAGCACCCCATGGGGAAGCACTAGGGTGAATAAATACCTTATCAATGAGCTCTTGGATTTGAGCCTTAAGCTCTCTTAATTCTATCGGAGCCATGCGATATGGGGGGATAGAAATAGGGTGAGTACCAGGCCTTAAATCAATGCAAAAATTTATATCTCTATCCGAAGGCATACCAGACAAGTCGTTAGGAAACACTTCACTAAATTCAGACACCACATGAATATACCCAAGGGATGGAGCCTCAATCTAAACATCCCTAACATGAGTCAAATAAGCCAAACAACCCTACTCTACTAATTTACTAGCCCGAATGGAGGATATAATCTTAGCTTACTTAGGCTTGTACATCTCTTCCTACTCTAATTTTTCCCTTCCCAGAATTTCTAGAGTTACAGACTTAGTATTACAATTAAGCACAACATAATAGGGGGACAACCAAGTCATGCCTAAGATTATGTCAAAGTCAATGATATCCAAAATCACCAAATTAGCCCAAGTCTGAAAACCCATAAACACAATAGGACAAGCACAATAGACATGGGTAACTATGACTGACTCTCTAACTGGGGTAGAAACACGAATAGGGGCGTCAAGAATATCACAAATCATCTCAAAATCAGAGGCAAATCTCACGAATACATCAGAATAAGTAGAACCCAGATCAAACAACACATTAGCCATCCGGTCACAGACAAGAATAGTACCTATGATCACCACGTTGGACGCCTCCGCCTCATTCTTGCCCGAAAAAGCATAACATTGAGCCCTATCATCTTGTCAAGCTACTTCTCTGTCTGGTTACGTGTTACCCCTACCTCCATTAACATTATCATTTCCTCTACCTCCACGGTCTCGCTGATTACCTCCTTTCCCACCTTGTGGACGTCCTCTACCATTATTACCGTTCCCAACGAGTACCACTACTCTAGACTGCTGATGCTGTGCGGAATCTAACACACGTAGGTATGGACAATATCTCCTCATATGCCCAGGTTCTCCACAATTGTAGCAAGTACGATCAAAAGATGGTCTGCTGCCCGTCGAAGGTACGACAATTTGACTATCCTGAAAATTATGAGATGGAGTTTCCGAGTGGTTACCTGTAGAGGCGAGCATAGCAGACTGAATAGGCTTGGCTACAAATGTTGGCCTTCTAAACCCCTTAGAGTAAGAGCCTTGAAAGTTACCTGAATTTTTTGCCCTTTTTGCCCAAGCCTTAACTTGACCGTCTCGCCTCACCCTCTCCACTTTCTTAACATAGTCTGTAACCTCATTAAAACTCCTCCCTACAGAAGTCATATGGACAGATAATACTTGCAATTCAGAATTCAAACCTCTAATAAACAACTAAATCCTCTCATCCTCAGTAGTAACTAACTGCGTAGCATATCTGGATAAAACATAGAACTTGGCCTCATAAGAAGCTATAGACATACCACCTTGCTCTAACGCCATAAATTCATCCTTCTTGCGATCCCTCAAAGTTTTGGGCACATACTTTTCTAGAAACAGAGCATGAAATTGGGTCCAAGTAAGTGGAGGTAAAGTAGAAGATATGCACTCCATATAAGCTCTCCACCACTGTTTGGCCTCACTTTGAAGTTGGAAAGACACGAACTCAACCCCATGTTGGTGAACAATACCCAATTTATGCAGCCTCTCATAACAGTCTAAGATAAACTCATAAGCATCTTCAGTATCAGAACCAAGAAATACCGAAGGCTTAACCTTCAGAAACTTAGTCAATATATCAAGCTCATTCCCAGCCATAACAGAGGACGAAATAAAACATCAGTACTTACATTTCCACCCGTCTTGGGCGCAGTGCTAGCAACAGGAGGATTAGTAGGAGTTTGAGTTGCTTGAGCAGATGGAAGCACTCCAGGACCAGCCAACCCTTTTAAGAATGCCATAATTTACTGAGCTAACACCAGATCGATGGGGGAATAACCACAGTCTTCGCTGGCACCTCTTTCTCTTGTCTATTTTCCTCAACATCTTCAACCTCAATATCCTCTTCTATCTCCTCATTATGCACAATAGAGTTCTCATTCATAGGAACATTATCAATCGGCACCTCATTCACAGCAGGCGCTACTCTCCCACGACCTCTACCCCTAGCTCTTCCTCTACCTCTACCTTGACTGTGACCTCTCGCTGCAGATTCCTTAGCTGGAGCATTGACATGAGTTACGGGCCTAACATCATTATATCTAATATTAACCATCTGCGAACAGAAGAGTGAAGGAGGTTAGATACCAATTTGAATCGCCAGATACTAATTGGAATCACGTCATAGCACGAAAAGAGACAAGAGAAAAATAAAGATTTCTTAAAGTCCTATAACCTCTCAAAGAAAAGTAAAGGCGTCCCCGTACCGTTTCGCAAGACTCTACTAGACTCGTTTTGGTACATCGAGATCAATGAACCTAGGCTCTGATACCAACTTTGTCACGACCCAAACCGTCGTAATTGACATCCACACTAACCATCCAGTGGGAAAATCACATCTACAACCCAAACTAAGCAACTAAAACAATACTAAGGCAATTAAGTTACGGAAACAAGCTAATTAACTAAACAAATACGGAATAAACAACCTAGAACCTGAAAGTCAATGTACCAAAACATCT
Organism: Solanum acaule; assembly: GCA_036250505.1. Classification (NCBI taxonomy): domain Eukaryota; kingdom Viridiplantae; phylum Streptophyta; class Magnoliopsida; order Solanales; family Solanaceae; genus Solanum; species Solanum acaule. The sequence goes on from JAJOOR010012091.1 coordinate 12,993, forward strand.
AAACAAGTGATCCAAGTCTAAACAAAAAGGGATACATCCCCAAACTAATGAACTAATCAACTAACTAGAACAAAATCTAAGTACGAAAATGATGGACACAGAAGAAAAAGAATCACATGGTAGCCTGAAAGAATTGGCTTACCCTTGAATTCAAAGTGACGATCACTGGTCTTCTAAGCGAGGTCTGTTAATAGTCGCGTGAAGATGCCCTATACTCAACAAAAACAAGAGCAAGTGCAGAATCAGTACACAACCACATTGTACTGGTAGGATCACACGACTATCCCACTAGTGCAACATAAGCAAGTCAAACAATGTTATAATCACATGCATATATATTAACATATACAACATCATCAACATGAAGAATCAACAACGCATTTCACATTTATCATCACATCATTTGTCCTCTCAGGGAACCCAAACGCAAATAGTTAGCATGCCAGAAAGTGGTTTTGTGCTGGAACGTGGCAACCGATCCCATATTTATGCCAAAACGTGGCAATCCGATCCCATTCACACACCACAATCACAAACCCAAGTACATCATCAAGATCACACATTTATGTCATGATTTCATGGCAATGATATTCATCTATCTCGTTTACAACAAGTGTGATCAATATTGCAATATTCATACATACACAAGTATCACAATGAAGCAAGAACAAACATATATCACACAAACATAGAATCACAACCATCACCTACCACGAAACAAGCTTGAAACCCTAAGAAACTTGATCCTTCCCTTTTTGGATTCGTTCCGCTTGTTCTTGGTCTACAAACAATTAATTTAATGCGGGAATCAATAAACAATTATTAATTACCCAAATTACCAACAAATCTAACAAACCCTAGATCAAGCCATGATCCTAATTATCCAATTAAGGGTTGTTTCCATCATAGAATCAAGATCAAAACCCTCTCCCATCAATATTCACCTATTCTATTATGTTCTACGGATCAAAAAATGGATTTGGAGAGTGAAAAACTTACCTTTAGCCTCAAGAATGGTGAAAAATGAGTATGAGTCGCCTGGGGGTCGTTCTTTAGCTATAAAAGTCAAAAAGCACATAATGAGTTCATTTAGGGGTTTATTAACGACTTAAATTTGCGTCGGGCCTGCCACAGTGGCCACTACCCCGCCACAGCGACAATAACTCCCGCCAAAGTGACATTCTTGAACCAGTGAGCTATTCGTCTTTCATCTACGATTTCAAGTCTCATCGTACCCGCAACAGTGACCCTAATCCCGCTGTAGCGGCTCCGCCATAGCGGCCAACCCAGTGCCAAAGTGGCCAAAAAGAAACAAAGAGCTATTTTAAAAATTCCAAAATTCCCCTTTCACAACACACTTCTAACCCACGACACTAAAAAAATACCCTTTGCTCTAGGATCAATTCCAGGAGTTCTACTCGTTCGAATTCAGTTCTATAAAGTCATACAGATTCCTTAACAAGTTAGTTATCTACTCATGCAATCAAAATCATAATTACTCCACTTGATTGTTACCAAATTTTCCTACCCCTTGGTGACTTTGATTTTCTCCAAATCTGGACAAGGTTGGGAAATTCAAATACTACGAAAAAGTTTTTTTCGGCCCCAAATTTCCCCCGTTGGCATTTCTATAACGACGGAACCCGATCGTTACACAATTGCTAGCAATATCACTATATTGTAGCATTGAGTTCTAGTTGTATTCCTAAGTTTTCCTTTATGTTGAGCTTCAAATGCAACAATAGCCTCATTTTCTTGATTGGAGGCATTTTTTCGTGGCAAGATAATCCTCTTTACGAAGTAATCCACTAAAACAAACATCCAAGGAGGTACATGGTTCACAATTCCTTTGATTGTATTTCATTAAAGTATTGCATGAAATAGAAGTAGATGGATAGAAAAAACAAGTAGTGCCAGATGATTCTAAGATTATATCTCAAGACTCAAGGTGTTACAATTGAAGATTTCAACCCTCTCATAAAAATGTATAATATTTATTGAAAATTTAAATATGTACATTTTAATTCAATAAAATAAAAAATAATATTACTGTTTTTATAATAGATATTTAATATAGTTTCTCTTTATAAAATATAAAATCTTAATATTAAAAGGACATTGGTACTCGCCCTTTTTCGCAATTTAACTTTCAAAAATATTTTAAAAATAAACTTTTGAGGTCATAATATTAAAAAAATGACCTCTTAATATCGAAATGGATGAGGCATAAGCTCTATATATCAAACAATTCTCATCAAAATAATATGAATACATAAACTTTCTTCTTGACCAACAAGATGAACATACAACATAGAAGATGAACGTACGACTCACAAGATGCACGTATAATGCACGATATGCACATACAACGCATAGAGTGCACGTTTTGCACTAATTCTACCTTGATCTTAAAAAGTGATTGCAAGTCCTGGTTTATCATTTGAATACACAAAGTTCCTACATCGCCATAACATTTGTCAATCCTTGGTAGAATTTTATTAATTGTTAAATATATATCAATAATTTCTTAATTGCTTCATTTGTGAAGGAGTCAAATCGGGCTAGGTTAGATCATAAAAAATGTAGTATGATCAAGAGATAAAAAAAATGTAGTATTTCAATACTTTCATCTTTAATATTTCTCTCTCAAGCTAAACACTCGAAATCTGCCATTGTTTGTGCATCACATGATCAAGAGATCAATTAAAGTAGAACTTGAATGATTTCACTAATATATTTAAAAGTAAAACAGTGTGACATGGTCCATGTATTTGCATTCAAAAGGAAGAAAATTATATATATTGATAAGATGTAATAAAACACTAAATTGCACCTAGTATCTAGGGTACACAAAAATGATGCCTCTAAAATTTGAATTTTTTTGTTGTATTTTATTATCATTGTACAAGTAGCCTTATTGGTGTAGAAAGATTCCTCTTGAAATTTTCATGAGGACTTCACAAAAGACAAGTAAAAGCCACCACTGACATTTTATGTGCTTTTACTAGTTTCCTACTACTCCTTTTTGCGAATGTAGTCCCTATTTCTGCTCTTTTATATTTATGGCTTTCATATAGATTGGCCCATTCTTGGGGTCGCAAGCCGGTCCTTATTTGTGGATTGACACTTGTAGTTTTGGGAAGCTTACTGACAACTTGGCTTCCCAATATTATCTTTGAATTCATTGGGTTAGTTGTTACTGGATGTGGCATGGGGTTTCTATATCAGATTGGTGTTCTTATGTATACATTCATTTTGTGTACTATAAGTATGATTATTCAATTTACCAATTCAATTAATATTAGTGTAGGTAATTCCCATCATGCATATGCCTAGAAACTAGTTTAGGACATGCCAAAGATTATGCGTCCTTCAATTTCTTCTACATGATCATATGTGGAAACAATGTGGCGAAAGGAATAAATCTGGTTGCATCCCGCAATTTCATAGATGGATGGTGTAACACCCCAGAAATTTTTTGAGCTAAGACTCAAACCATCCTTTGTAGTGAGCAAGTTTTTTCGAGGTATTTAAAAATTCTTAAGGTCGTGTCACTAGATATAGCACCTTGAGTTCCTAAAAGAACTAAATTGGAAATAGCAAAATCTGAAATCTTGCAAGTTATGCTTAAGTATGAGTTTTGGGTTGACTTCAAACGACCATAACTCCTAGCTCATGATGAGTTAAGTGTGCTACCAGATACCCTAGGAAAGATCTTTGAATTATTTTTTAGTGCCACCGAGTTTGCTTAGTTTTGAGTTTGTATGAGGGAGATATGTCTATTCGAAATTGGGTTGTCTAGATAAGGAAAGTCAAAACCGGATTTAGTGGGGTATTTTGGTCTTTTCCTTACCCAATCGGATTTAATTCATTTTTAGTAATGCTTTAAGGGTCTAATCCTATTAGGTTCAATTTTATAATCCTAATATACGCCTAGGGTTTTAGTTTAGAGTTCAAGAAGAGAAAAGAAGAGAAAAGAGGAGAAAAGAGAAAGGATCGAAGCATTCATCGAAATTCTTGAGAGTTGTTGCGGATTGTTGCCATGGGTTTGATCCCTAAGAGGTATGTAAGCTTCCATAGTGTTGGGTTTGTTCACCCACATGCCAAACATGTTATTTTTAGCGTAATTTCACTCTCAAAAGTTGAAGGATGTAAGTTCTGGATAGGTGTTCTTGAAGTTCATTCTAAATCTTGTTTTGTTGGGGTTTTGATGATTTCTTGAGATGAAAGTGATTGTTTTGTTGAGTGGATTAGTGTGTACTTAGGTTGGGTAATTGAATTTAAGGAAAACTTAAGAAAAGAAATCGATTAAAAGCGATTTAGGATCAGAAAATGAGAGGCAAAATTCTTCGAACTTGGCCTGGGGCAGTGCGCCTATATGCAGCCTCTGAAGTTTGGGGCTGGCACCCCGCGCCAGGTCGCCTGCCCCCACTTATTTTCCTTCAGTTGTCCCGTTTGAGTCCCTTTTAAGTGTACCTTCACTCCCTTTGATTTTAATCACTCTAAACTACTTCTAAACACCTAGAAATCATTCATAACCTTGAATTCATAATTCAACGTAGAGTTAAGAGTTAAGTTTTGAGAATTCTTTCGAACATTCTAAGAAAGTCCGTTTGTGGAGTCTTCTACAACTTCTAGTAACTTGTTTCAAGACTCAAGTAAGTTAGCATGACAGTGAGGAGAATGTATTCATGAGTCTACACTATCACCTAGATTCTTCATATTATGAACCATGACTCTTGAATTCATAATTCACATTCAAGAGAGAGTTAAGAGTAGAGTCCAAGAAAGTCTTTGAGTTCTAGTGTGAATCTTTTGAGATCAACTATTGATTTGAACTAAGATTTGAGTAAATAAGTATGAGAATGAGAAGAGTCATATACATGATTTCCTTATTGATATTTTGACCCTTGAGTCGAGTTGTTCATGCTCATAAATTCTGCATGAACTTCATAAGTTGAGTACATTTGAGAGGAGTAGTATCTTCAAGTTCTAAGTCTTGAGTATTGAGTTCCTAATCCCCTGTGAGATTATATTTCCAATCATGGGACTATTACATGTTACCCATGAAGTCCTTGAGTTGAATTATTCATGCCCATAATTCCACATGAACCCTATAAGTCAAACAATCTTGAGATGAGAAGGATCTTTGAGTCCTTGAGTTGAGTAGTTCATGCTCATAATTCCGCATGAACCCTTTGAGTTGATCATTCTTGAAATGAGTAGTATCATTGAAGTTCTTGAGTTCCAAGTATTGAGTTCTATCTATGGTTATTGAAAACCTTGCGTTGAGTCGTTCACGACCATAATTTGGCATGAACCATATTTTAAGAAGTATTTTACAAACGTTTTAACTTTATTTTAAGACTTAAGCTTTGAGTTGAGTAAATAGTAAGAGTAAAGTTCATTTCTTAAAAGATTATACGGGAAATAAGTATTCCCAAGAGTTAAAATGTTTTCACATTTGAACAAGAAGGGAAACACCGATTTCCAAGAGAGCTATTTAGCTAAGTTTTGAGTAATTATCTCAAACCAAAGAAAGAGTTTCATTTTAAAAAACATATGAGCTAAGTATATTTTTGGGAGTAGTATTGAGCACCGATATGGGAATATGAGTTCATAATATCTCAAGTCTCCATAAACCATATAGCCATCATGGGTAGAAATGATCATACTTTTTAGATGACTCCTTAGTGCTTTTTAACATAGACTAGTGGATCCACTTAGTTAAGGTGTTCTATATGATGACAAAATATAGGATAGTTCTGGTAGTGTGGGCAAGACGTTGTATCATCACTTAGGCTCATAGTGGTGGTTGTAGGTTAGAGAAACTCCCACAGAGTTATATTGTATTTTTATATGCACTGAGTGTATTATTGTATTTTTTAATACATTGAGTTGCTATCTACAGTTTTACAACTTTCCATATATATATAACATCATTTACTATTGCTTTATCCTTGAGTATCATGAGTTGAGTATTTCGAGTTGAATATCTTGAGTTGATCTGTGCTTCATTGTGTCGAGTACTTTATTGTTGAGTTTCACTGTGTTGAGAACCTTATTACTTGAGTTGAGTATCCTATCCTTGAGTACTTTTGAGTTGAGTAAGTTTGAGTAGTTTTGAGTATGCTTGAGTATTCCTTGAGATGAGTAAGTTTGAAAAGAGGTAAGTATGTTTTCTTTTAATCAAGTTCAAGCTTATGTGTATGCTTTAGATTCCCCTTACATGCTCGTACATTCAACGTACTGAGCCATTTTTGCTTGCATCATGAATTTATGATTATCAACAGGAGCTTCGTTGATACCACACGGAGTTTGAGTTAGCTATGGTGAGCCTCCTTGCTTCTGGAGGATTCCATTTATTTCAGTTATATCAATTGTTAGGATGTCGTGGATCTTGTCCCGACTTCCATCTTTGTCATTTAGAGGCTTCATAGATAGACAGTAGAGTTTAAGAAGTCTGTTTCATTTATCTTATTAAATGTATTAAAGACTTAAGTTGCCTATTGTTGGCTAGTTGAATATATCATTTTTATTGAGAGTTATTCATTTGAGTTAAAGATTTGTATTTGCGTTTCATGAATTTTATTCAGTTTTTAAGCTTTGCATGCTTAAGTTAGTCTTCCACTTGTAGTCAGCAGGATAAGGGTTTGCTTGGGGACCAGCAATGGTTCTTGAGTGTCGGCCACGTCCAGGGTGTAGACTCGGGTTGTGACAGATGGCGGTGGAGTCTTTTTGCATATGGTATTTTTTTCCTTTTCAGTATTTCTACTATCGATTCTGCTTAATGAGATACTACAATTTCTCATTAAGTAAGGCCGATTGTGGAGGAGGCGAAAGTAGTCATGAGGAGGATACAAAAATTTGGAGCAGAAGAAAAGCTTCAACAGTTAGCTCACCTGATTGAAAATTAAGATAGGGAGCCCTCACACAAGCTGCTACACTCACCAATTTTGGTGATTAATGTAGCGATACAAATTTTCCAGCGACTCTTAGATTTAGACTCCATCATATTTTTCGGGCCTCTATTCTTACAGTTCATAGGATTTAAGTACCATGGCGCGTTTCTAGCTTCGTTCCTTGGTGGTGCAATTCAAGTTGGAGTGGCTAAACTTGCAATTTTGAGTTACAGATTCTTTGGGCGACGAATAACTCTACTTTTTGCATGTGCAGGGATTTTTGTCTCTGAGGTATTTATTTATTTTCCTTGTCAGAGTAATCTCATTTTTCAAAGATATCTAATTGTTTGATTTCTTCCAATATATGCAGATTTCCTTAATTTTTTTTGTATACCATAGAGCAAGTCCATTAGTCCATCTAAAGCAACAGTTAGACTGCATTTCCATTGCCTCCAACATCCTCTGGATAGGATGTTATTCTTTGCTTTCTACCCCACGGGATTGGACAGAGGTATCATACCTCGATATTTTTGAGCTTTAGGTGCATGTTGTGAGGCAACTGTATTTTTCTTCATGAAATTAGTCATGAATTTAGCTACGTTGCCTCTTATTTGTGCCTTGAATGTGTGGGTATTCGTTTTCCTTGCTATTGTGGTTATCTGTGTAGGATTCATGATACACAAGTTCTTACCAGAGATAGGAAAGAAGGAGGGTGAGCTGCCAGAAGCAGAGATTTGGAAGATGCATTGGTTTTGGAAGAAAGTACTTCCAAATTAATAAGATAGTGACAATGAAGCGTAGTACTACGTCTTTCATATTTAGAACGTAGTGTCGGAGTAGAATGCTAGGAATTTGGAAAACTCACACTCTTAGAATCAATCTCTTTGTAATAACTTCCAGAATTTGCACTAACATTGTTCATCATTTTCATTTATTAACCACAACAAGACTTCTTTTTGTTAATTTTGTTGTCGCTGGATCAGGAAATTTCTCTCCATAAGAAAGTTCATTGGTCATTCGATCAACCATGCATACATACTTTCTACCTACTTTCTCAAAACTTTAAAGTTTTAGTAATTTTGTGTGAAAATTTAATGAAATGCCAAAGTATTCAAACTGGAGCATGTTGTATTTATTCCTCTTTATAACTACAATTACAAGTATAAAATAAGTACATTTGTGCACCACTTTCAAGTGTGAGTAACGTCTTTCCTAGGATAAGTAAACATATACCGTAACAATTTTTGGAGTAAAGATAAAATATGCCTTGTACGTGCATCTCGTGTGTTGCATGATTCCTAAAAGTTGGCTCGTAAATGCCTTAAAATGGTATAGAAGAGACTCTAATAAGTCGAAGCTAAGAAAGAAGATAAGGGTCACAACTCACTACGGAGTAGAAACACCATTAATGCAGCAGCTAGCTTTGCATCTGGAGCCCGGTTTGCATTTTCTAATTTTTGACGCTAAAAAATCAACCTATTGGTTTTTTCCAACCTCTTTTAAGGTCGAATTTAAGCACTTTTTTAGTAGTAACTTCAGTTACTAGTTTTAATAAGTAATAATATTAATAACGTGCCTCAATACTGAACTAGTTGGAAAATGCAAGTTATCTTCCTTTACATGGTCTTAAAAACTTCAACTAGAGCAATAACAGTTATACCCTTTCCATTTGACATCTCAATATACCATCTTATACAGGAGGTTTTAACAAGACAGAACTTGTGACACCTATATCTTGCTTTAGGTAGATACATGAATTGTATAATTCATTTACTTTGAGAGATCCCCTAATGCAAATTTAGCGTACAACGTGTTAGTTATGTACTTGGCTTTGAGAGAGAAAGGAATTCTAAGAGGATACTAAACTCTAAACAATTTAGTTACAAAATTCAATTGTGAGGACATGAGAATAAGAATTTTTATATTGCTAATTTTGACATATGTTGGGTGGAGACTAAACTCCAGTGATTGGTAAATATACAAGGTAACAAAAAATATTTGACTTATATTCTATCTTGAAGCCTCTCATGTAGAGTATGATTTTAATAGATTATGATCTTTTCGAGGAGAAAGAGGAAAACAATATCCTATGAGGATTTGTGGCGCATTTACTCGACCTTCGAGGTATCCAGGTAGGTTAGAGCTTACTCTTTTAGAGTGCTCAACTTGAGTGATAGTTTATTGTATAAAGTATGTTATACATGGATTAGACATGTTGATGGGATTGAAAATTTGGATAAATGAGTTTTTTCCGTAAAATCTAGGTTGGGACTAGCTGAATGTTTATGTGTTGTGTGTTACTCTATGCTTCATATGTTATACCGCACTATGATGATTTATTGGATTAAAGGGGTACTACTAAGTTGAAATATATCTACTTAGTTGTGGAAAATATGGCCGAAGGGCTGTTTTGAAAGAAAAGATACTATTTGAGAAGGTTGGTAGCCCATGGATATTGTTGTAAGAAAGATGCTCATATTTCTGTTGTATTCAAATTTTCTTATTTTTGTGATCATGCATACATATTTATTCTCACGGATCATGAATATTGGTACTATATATGTGACATAGTGATACATGAATGCTCGATGAAAATGGTTCCAGGTGATTAGTTATTGATTAATATCGAGGATAAATATTGATTTGTATGTCCGAGGGAAATAATTTTGGGTAGGTATATGGATTTCGTGAGTTCCTCATTAGTCCTGGATCACAACATGCCTCTATATATTGGATTGGAATATATCTGAAATGTATCTGATATCTGATATTGGATTGGAATGTGTCATATATATCTGGAATGCATCTAGTATCCCAGATGCATATCTAGTGTGATACGCATGTATCTGAGATACACCTCACCTCTCTCCCTCTCTCATGACTCGTCTCTCTCTCTCTGTATTTATATTATAGAGTGTATCTTGTAGATAAAATAGATGTATCTAGGTGTATCTGACTTGAAATCGGGTATGAAATTATTTATCAGTGAAACAATATATAATTATTTCAAAATATAAAGAGAACTAGTAAATATAGTAGAAATGTTTGTGCAATTAGGTAATTTTTAACATTTTTATATTAATATTATTTGAAGATGAATAAGTACCACAAAAGGAGAAATCTTAGGAGTTAGGACATATGTAGCCATCTTATCAAAAAGAGCAGGGGAAAATTTAGTTTATAGCTAAAATATTAAATATGTGATAGGTAAATTTGGGGCCTTTCTGTAAAATACTTAGGATATAGAATTAATTCATTTATTAGATATTGTAATTATTTAGTTTTGAGATATTAAAAAATTTAAAATTATAATCACTGTTCACATATGATGAAAAACACGAATTAGAAAACCTTAAAAAAAAAATCAAATCTAGAGAGGATAACATTAAATGAGAGATCACCAATATCAATAACAAGTGTTTGAACATCTATCTTGTAAGGACATCCATTCAACTCTGAAATATACCATTGAATATGGCATAGTAAGCAACTGAGATAGTTGTTGGTAAGCTTTTTGGTTGGTTAGAAAATCGATCGATCAGGTTTGGCCGTGTTTAATTTTAATAGTTTTTTTTTATCGTCATTGTCAATTTTTTAAGTCCATTTGTTAGTTACGTTAGACCAAAGGTGATCTACTTCATCAAAATTAAGGGACTAAAGATGTTCGGAGTTATATTTAAGGATCAAAATAAGCCTACTCCCATAGACAAGGGACAATTTTGGCTAAAACCTCTTAGATGATGTATTTAATTGGTGTGAGTTATTAAAAATGATATCAATTTCCATGGTTGCATTAATGAAAGAATTAATAAAAAACTTTATCAAATCTAGAGGAGATAATAACATTAAATAAGAGATTACCACAGTCAAATTTATTTGCTAAATTCTATGTATTCAGGACTAAAGATTAAAAAAAAAAAAGTTCATATAGCAATATAAATATTATTGGTATTACATATCTTTTCCCCATTTCTCAACTTCATTGTTATTTCCTCCTAAGTCAACAAATTTTTTGATAGAAAAGACGAGGTAAGTAGTTTTTTTCCCCATTTAATCTTGAAATTTCATTTTGTAGAATTACCCAATAAATCTACTACTTATATTTCTTTTCTCTCTTTTGATGAATTTGATGCTTTCATTTTCTAGTTTTAATAATGTTGAAATTTTTGAATCCTTGAAAAATGTTAACAATTTTGAGTCAATCATGTCTAGTATAGATACATCTTCTTTGACATTTTTTGGAAAATGTTACCTGAAAGAGTTTATGTGAAAAAGTTTGATTTGGTACTTTTATTTCATTTGATGGAAAAGTGTATAGTGTACGCAAAAAAAGGGGTGGGGGAGGGGGGGAGGGGGGGAGATATATAGCATAAGCAAACAATAATGATTTATGATGAGAACTATCATGATACTACACACTTGATCTTAGCCAAAATGCCGAGAAAGGTTTATCATGATACATTTTACTAGTGTGTAAAATAATAATTAAATTTTGTATGAGTTCGCTGTATATATGCTAGCTAGTATTAATAAGTAAATTAAATTAATAACTTTATTTCATAAACCAAACATACTGTATTGATTATGTAAAATAAGTTTTTTATTATTATTAAATACATATTATGCACCTACCTGTATATATAAAAACAGAATTTTATTTATGAAGTGAAAAATGAGAAATCATATGTAGATTTATAATGAAAGAATGGATGAATAAATAACTTTAAGAAAAAAAACAATCAATTTTCTCATATAAGTAAGTTTGTAAACAACGTTGAAAGCTATAAAATATATTTATACATTTGAGAATTAATAAAGAAACTTAGAGATTCTCAACCAAAATTATTGGCACATAGAATATTGAAGATAACAAGATCCTTCGGACCGCGATGTTGAAGAAGGACGATGTTGATGTGATCATCAAATCCCAACAAAAAATTCTTGGGGAAGCATTTGATGGAAAAGAGAAAGCGAAGTCACGAGAAAGAGATAGGGAAGCAGCACGGATCGCTATTGCAAGTATCAAAAGGACGGTTAACTTTGATGATGGTTTTCAAGCTGAAAGAGATTTGATGTCCATTCTGGGTGCTCCACAACAAATTCCTGGCAAAGCATTTGATGGAAAAGAAGAGAAGAAGAAGGCTGAGTTGCAAGAAGAGAAAGCTAAGTCGCAGCAGAAAAAAGATAGAGAAGTGGCTCGAAGTAATTGATATTACAAGCATGAAAAGGATGGTTGATTTTGAACATGATCTTCAAGCCGAAGCAGATTTGATGTCCATCATGTGTGCTCCCAGTCATGAGTAAAAGAGTTTCGATGTTTTTTGCAATTTAATGTATTTTTCGATGGACACTTTAGTTTCGTGGTTTCAAGTCCATTTGTTAGTTATGTTAGACCAAAAGTGCTCTACTTTGTTAAAATTAAAGGATTGAATTAAAGATGCTCAAGATTATATTTAAGGGACAAAATAGACAAGTTAACATAGCAATATAAATATAGTTGAGTAATTGACATTACATATCTTTGCCCCATTTCCCACCTTCATTATTATTTCATCCAAACTCGGCCTAATTTTTGGTAGAGTCAAGGTAAGTAGTATTTTTTTCCTTTAATTCTTTGAAAGTTCATTTTGTCTAATGACTCAATAAATATAATTTAAGGCTAATTATCTTTGTTTCTCTCTCTTTTGATATGATTTGTTGCTTTGATTTTCTAGTTTTGATAATGTTGAAATTCATGAATGCTTGGGAATTGTTAACAAATTGAGTCAATCATGTTTAGTATAGATCAAATTATTCCTTGATATTTTTATGAATTTTTGTTTTGAATAGATAAAGATATAAAAAATGTTGTTTCTCATTTATAATAAAACTTGAAAAGATATCGATTTGTTTTATGTAGCATAAATCATGTCTTAGGGACAAAACTAACCCTCTTTTTTGTTCTATTTTTTTATGTTTTTTCTTAGTCATTTAGATGACTGAGGCAAAGCCTTGGTGTCAATGAATGGATGCAATCATTTACTTTGATAAATCATATCATATAGATAACTCAATAATTTATTTAGTATAACATAAATTAAACTTTTTTAGAATAGTTTCAACAAGTTAACTTTCAAGATCAATTTATTTAGTATAACATAAGTTTGTCCATAGGGCAAGCGGGGATCAAAAGTTTAAAACTATCATTTTCAAGATCAATGATGTAATTTTCTATAACTAGGTAGAGAAAAGACATGGTGAAATTATTCAAATTACTTCAAAGCGACATGAACACATTACACATACATCACCACATTATTTGCACAGTCCCAAATCCTCTTGCAACACAATGGCCCTATTATCAAGTTTGTTCTCAATTTTTTGAGTGTTGATTTGAGTAATTCAGATATTGATCATTCGTTGATTCATGTCTCTACATGAGGTGTTTATGAACTCACCATCCAAAACCTTTGTCTTCTTTCCTATTCGATTCTTCATCATCACAATTGAGATATTTTAATATAACAAACTGTACCTTCAAATTGCTTTGAATCTTGTTACCATCGACCTAAGGCATATTATTTTTTATATCAAATATTGGAGAATAACACCCCTGTGGCTCCAATGCTCTCTACCTTGAAGCTTACGGGTTGTAATGATATCCAATTCCTCAATATTTCAGCCCCCCTATGCTTAATTACTTGTTCATTCTTGAAAGTCATTACATGGATTTGAAGTTCCTCAAAGCCTATCTTGAGCTAAAAATATTGAGCATTTTGGTGGGCGACACTACCATTCAGAATTAAGGTTTCTGGAATTTATTTGTTTTTTCCCTAAAGTCATGGAACTTTGCTGAATTTGTTTTCATGAAGATTTTGTTGACTCGTTGCCCTTCACTTGTAGAGGTGACCGTTAAGCCTACAAGATCACTCGAGGATGATGAAGTCTGGAGCTTTTACCTTGACCTGCTGCAGTTTCCTCCAGCATCACCAAATGTCGACATACTGCTTGATGAGTATTAATTCCAGCTAACTAGGTTATACTATTAGTATAGCCATATTAATTGGAATTACAAAGGAATTTAAGAACTAAAAGGGGAATTGAAGAACAAAGATAGAAGAAAGGGATGAGAAGCAGAACTGATCAAAGAAAAGGAATGAGGAAAGGGAGATACACCATGACAATTTGAATAACCGTTTTTTCTAACTTCTAGTCCTTATTAACAAATGGTAATTATGTATGGATCTCAAATAAAACTCTCTAATAATTTACTTGGCCCAATAGTTAAAACTGAATCAGTCTCATTCACAACTTTTAGCCCACAACCCCTTACGGAGTCAGCTTGGTTCACAACACATTCATTCACACAGGCATTCACCTCTGTGGTGATGGGGTTTTGACATTGACCTCTATCTTCTTTAGGACAGAAAACATTTACCTCTACAAGATCCTACTCAAGCTAGTTCTCGACTGGTTGTACTCCAATACCAAGTTCGTAATTGTTTCTTAAGAATCTAAGTTATATTATTATCAGTTTTCTGTATACCAGCTAATTTACAAACAAAAGAAGCCAAGCCAAGCAAGGAAAACCGAAAACAGACTGCTCAATCTTTATGCTGCTGGTCCCTGAACTAACTGAAGAGGATTTTAAGTTCTCACAAAAGCTTAGAAACACCTCTTGTGGACAATTGAAGGGCCATATTCATCATACTCGCCCTTCGTTATCAACATCTGCATAGGATGTAGTTATTAGTGTTGAATCCCTTGAGCTTAAAAGAAGTTAACAAGAAGACATTCATAGTTAGAATCAATCATTCGAGACTAAGACTTGAAAGATTGATTTATTGATTAGTCAAATAAAGTAAGGAGAAACTAACTCTTTTGAAAGTATTGACGGAAGCTAGAATTGATCCTTCTATCCAGGTGCTGTACTTCCTCTCAGGTGGTGCAATCACCTCGATCTTCGTGCCCCTTGGAGCAAGAGCAGTGATGTCCTTGCTCATACGTTCTGCTAAGCCAGGAAACATAGTTGAGCCACCACTAAGCACAATGTTTGCAAATAAATCCTTCCTAATATCAACATCACTTTTCATGATTGAATCGTAGACTTTTTCATGGATTCTTATCAGTCCCTTTCCGACCAATGATGGCTGAAATAGGACTTCAGGACAATGGAAACTCCTAGCACCAATATAAAAGAGTTGTCCATCAGGAAGCTCAAAGCCCTTCTCAACTAAAGATCTGTTTTTTGCCTTCTCAATCTCCTCTTCAAAATCCAGTGCAACATAAGTAATTGTCTCCTTCATACGCCTAGTAATATTTTCTTCTATCGCTGCGTTACATTCAAGACCTTCTTTGGCGATAAGCTCCCATAAATAATCAGTAAGATCACGACCACCAATACCTAACCATGAGATAGCATGGGAAAGTGCATGTCCCTCATAGATGGGAACCGTGTGGGTCGAACCATCACCAGAATTAAGCACAATGCCTGGTTGTAAAATAACAAATGAAATTAGTGACTGGCTAATATTAAACAGTAGAGAACCAGTATTTCTTCTCTTCTACTTACCAGTTAGGCGACCCTTAGCAAACAGAGAGAGAACAACCTGGATTGCGACATACATGGATGGAACATTGAATTTCTCAAACATTATTTCGGTCATTTTCTCCCAGTTTACTTTGGGGTTAAGTGGTACTTCCGTAAGAAGAGTGGGATGCTCCTCGGGAGCAACACAGAGTTCATTGTAAAATATGTGATGTCAGATTTTCTCCATATGATCCCATTTTTTTACCATGCCATGTATGACGATATTTCTGAGCCAAAATACCTCTTTTACGCTGAGCCTCATCACCAACATAAGCATCTTGTTGCCCCATACCAAGCATGGAGCCGGTATGACGAGGAACACCAACTACACTTTCGAAAACAGTCTTTGGAGCATCATCCCCAGCAAACCCAGCCTAAAGAAACAAGTGTTTGAATAATTATCAACGAGCAACACAATGAATAAAACTGAAATTGCAAGAGGTTTGTTCTTACTAACCTTGGATAGTGCAGTTTCATTGCCGATAACAAGTGTTTGAATATCTATCACATAAGCCATCTTGTAAGGACTTTAAAAACTGTTTTTACAAGTCAGTGAGAAATATCTTCCTTTATGATACGAATTTCATATTTCCAGTTGAAATCACAAGAAAGAGTAATTTCATGGCATTGATAAGAAAAAGAACAATATGCTGAGCATTACTAGAAAATTTGAACCAATTTCGTGATATAACTCAAGTCTCGAACTGAATCTAAAAGCAACCATAATGAGCAAAAACAGAGGACTTTTTCTAGCTTACAAAAAAATCAATCCATGAGATTTATGTACAGAGAGAGAAAGATTGAAACTTACACAAATCATCGTTGCTACATAGATTTGAAATAAGTGGAGCCCTCACCTTCTAAATGTTTTTTTTCTTTTTCTGGAAAATTAACATATCATATATATATATATATATATATATTCTATACTACCTTAAAAGCATGAACTCCCAAACATGAATATTGAATTATTATAATACCCTCAATTAAAAATACTCAATTTATTTCATTATGTTATATTAAAAGTTTATACCTTTTCACATTAATAGATTGTGACTTTTTCAAATAGTTGTACCTTTTTTGACGGGTTGTGACATTTTTGATGAGTTGTGACTTTGTCAAAGGATTGTGATTTTTTCAAAAGATTGTAACTTTATCTAAGGGTTGTGCCTATGAGTTGTGAGTTTTTCAAAAGGTTAAGTCTTTTTCGATGAGCAGGGACTTTTTTGAAGGGTTGTGACTTCTCTAATAAGGCACAATCAAAAAATATTCGTACTACTATTTGTTATCTATAAATAGAAGGGATTCCTTTCACTTTTAAACAATTTTTTTTTAGGTTTTATACTCTTCTTCTTCTTAAAAAATCTCAATTGTTATTTGCAATAGTTGATTATGTTCGAAACCCAACGAAATTCGAGATACCACATAAAAAAGAGTTGGTGAACAAATTGTAGTAAATCATTCATCAATTCACACTCATATTTTCCTCTAACGATTTTCATCACATACATACATCAATGTTATTTATATCATTTTAGAACATTAATACTCTTTAATTTCTACCTTCATGTTTTTTCGGTCATAAATCACAACCATTCACTCCTTATAAATTCTTGGAGATCTCTTCTTATGACAATTTGAGATCATTTAAAATTTTCATAAATGATTCATCCCCAATTCATTGATATGTTTCGCCGAAGTTCTTAACATTGAAATTTAGGTATCGACTTTCTTTTAAAGAAGAAAAGAATAGAACAATGAAATATGCAAATTATCTATGAACTTTGCTTCACACAGAAATCTTCTATATATAGTGCGCATAAATTTTCATTTATTTTTCTTATTTTGTTTCTTGAATAATTTCTTATGTTTTCATTTGAAAGAGAATTTAAATACACAAATTGTTGATGATTTTTTCTTGTTTTATTATAAAAAATAATTTTAGACTGATTTTAGAATCGCCACTTAATATTTAAGAAAAATCAAGAAAATTATTTTTTCAAAAGATTAAAACATAAATCTAATGAAAATATTAAAGGGGCTCAGGATTCATATTAGCATTTCAAAAAGGGATTTAAAGCACCTAAAATGCCCGCTAAATGCAATTATCCAGCAATTAATTATTTGACTAAATTAATTTAACTTAACTTGAATTGCAAAATTGAACTATTTTATAATTGAGACGGTTTTAAAAGGAGAAAAGGGAAATATTGACCTATGATCTTAAATGAGATACTTCTCAAAATTTATTCTTCTAAGTCTTTTGAAAAATGATCAATTTAGTTAAATTGTTAAAACAAAATGAGCGTCTTTCGGGGATTTGAACTTTTCAACCCTAAGATTAACAACAAATATTAACAAGTAAACAAACATAATTAAGATGAAGAGGGGAAGAGATTTGGGCCGAAATTTGGTTTTCCTGTCCGCTTGGGCCAATATTTGAGCCCGTTTTCATTTTGGGTCTTCGACCCATTTGAGTCACCTATACCTGTCCTATACTAAAGTAAAAGAAATATTTTTCTTTGAGCCTTAGGCCCAATTTTTCACCTGTCCTAAATTCTAACAAGGCAATAAGCAGGCTTAGGCCCAAATTAACAAATTACAATTTTTTGAATTAAGAGCGAGCCTTTGGCCCAAATATTCAATTTCTTGATCTTTTGTTTCTTTCAGCTTCAGAACCTGTTCGTCGACTTTTATATGGCTGGTTGACTCAAATGAAGGAATTGGAGTTTTTTACGACTCTCCCGAAATGCAAAGGAAGGAGTGAGTTCTTGACGAATTTGGATAGATTTCACATGCAAACAAAAATGATAAGATAAAGATTAATAAGCAATAACAAAGCTATAATACATTTAAAACAAATCATAGCAACCCCTAAACCAAAATATAGCAAATAACTCTATCGGATTGAAATGACATAGATCTAGATAAAAAGATACCAACTTCGAAGACAATAAAGACCCATCATACTAAAGATAAAGTAACGATTACTTAAAATACTATGTTAACATCTAAAATTCACCGCAAACAAATACTAACCAACTTATTTAATGAACAGATATGCCAATAAAGGATGATAACCACTATAGCCGGATACTCAACTTTAGCTACTAAACATGACTATATAATGCAATGAGGCTACATATGGGTTAATATATAGGAATTATGGTTAGCCACTTAAAAGGGTGTGCATTTACAACCTCACTTGGAGAAGATAATTAAAAAAAAAAGAGGTGACCTTAGCATAACTTTAACAACCTATCAATTCATACTAGAGAAAATGTATACATAGATGCCAAGACATCTCTTCACTGTAAGGAAAATCTGGACTAAACATAAACTAAAAAAAAATAAAAAAATTAAGATCAACAAAAGAGGGGCACATCTACATACGAGAAGCTACTTAAGTCAATAAGACAACAAATCAAACATTCAAGCAGTTTGCCCATTCACTTTACTCAAACACCGGGGTGAGAACCAGATTTTTTTGACACACTCACGCTTTCCAGATTTTAAACATGAAGAAATGTGCGAGGAAATAGTGTTCCAAACGAATGACAAGAAAATATAACAAGACTTCATTAATGATCATTGAATGAGCCTAAAACAAGAAGAAACATGGGTCAAAGCGAGCACACAACAGCTCAATTGAATTTTAATTTACTACTGTCTCCAACAAACTATGAACAACGCCAACATACAACCTCCATATCAACCCATTTTCTAGATCCTGCCTTATTTTAATAAAGAAAACAACACTGACAATAATATAAGCAAATGGAATTTTTGAAACTTAAGGAACAAGGAAAACAAAAGAATATAGATTCAACAATATTCAAACAAACATACAAGCAGGAAGATAACGAAGCCAACTCAAATCGATAATCAAGGAAATCACAACTCTAGATACAAAACAATAAAAAACCTTAATCGAGTCATTGAAGAACAAGATATATAACATATTAAAACCACCTATTTGCGGCTACAAATAGCAGTGACGCAACGATATAGTAGTGAGGCACATCAGAAATAAAAGGAGGAAAGAAGATTATGGCGGAAAATGCTACCTTTTTCAGGGCAGCGGACTGAGGCTACGAACAGAGGAAGAACGACTTCACCACCACAACAGGACTCCGACGATTCCGATGAAGAGTAAAGATATCGCGTTCGGAAAAAAAAAAGAAAACCGAACCTAAACACTCTATAATATTTGTGGACTTTTGGTCTATTTTTACTTTAGAAAACTATGTGTTTCTATGTATTCTTTCACTTGCCCCGAATCAATTTTTCCTCCACCTTTTTCCCAATTTCCCTTCCCACCTTAACAATGAAAAAGATGAGAATATATATAGGGGGAACCTAGGGTTCAGTTTTGGAGGGAAAAGATGAAGAATTTCGTATAGGAACAGGGGTAAAATCGAAAATCCCCGACTCAAACTTTTCAAAATTTTCCCAAGGACGAGGAAAAGGCCGTTGTTCGTACGAGTTTTCACACAAAATCCCACGAAATCCGGATGAAAGGAGAAAGCGTGGACGGACCCGATTAATCCTATGTCCTTGCGCGTCGTCGTGGCACGATCCCGCAGCCGCAAGGACGAAACTCAGACTGCTGTAGCCGAACTCCTGTACAGAGCAGTACGGGACAGAGGAAGAAGATGCTGGCAGTGGGGTCATTTTGGTATATTGTTGTTGTTGGAACGTTGTTTGGATATATTGTATGTATTGTTTGGAATGGGTCTTTTTTGTTTACATTGGTGGGCTGGGAATGGAGGTATTGGGCTGGGAATGGAGGCATTGGGCTGCTGAAAAGAGGTAAACAAAAGGCCCACAATTGGTCTCCATATGGGTTGAAGAAATTGGCTAAAATTGCCATAATAACCAATTGAATTTCGATTAGAATTTAGTCGGTGGGTTTGATCAACACTTAAACAAGATGAATTTTCATAAATTAATTAAGGAGTTTCTTAATCTTAACGAAATAAAGTAGTTAACTTAATAAACTAATGATTCAAAATATAAATTACTAATTAACTTAATAAAATACTTAAGTAAAACTAAAATCTTTTTGAAACGATTTTCGAATATTCCTAAAATAAACTAATTATATACATAATTATGTAAAATATAAGTATTGTCTAAAAATTATAATAAGTGACAAAACTGATTTAAAATAACTTGCAAACTATTTTTAATTTTTTTTTATATAAAAACTAATTATCTTAAATCGTTTAAAATTGGAGAAGCTCGATGATCAATCTATGTCGGGGAGGGTCAAAATTGGGTGTCAACATTTCTAATAAAATAAATTGATAAAGATGTGGGAGAGACAATAATAATAAACAAATACAAAAAAGGCACATGATTGGGGTAAGATATTTTTTCTTTGTATTTCCATTTCTTATTCTTTTAACATCAAATGAAGGAGATTCTTCTTAATTAAGCTAAAACATCGGGCATCAACGTAGTCCACTGAATTAGTAGCTTTGATGTTAAGTCTATTGTTTCTAAAACAGATTTTCACTTTGACATATAATATGATAATACAACCATGATAATAATTATTTTTTAATAGATGTGTAAGTAAAAATGAACGGAGAAAGTAAAGTGTTAGTGGCAAGAGATTTCAATCAAATGAAACACTAGGGTGAATATATCATGAACATATATTTTCACCTTCCTTCTTCATTGGCTATGAATTGATCCACATATATTTACTTTTTTTTATTCATGTTGAGTATGAATTTTTCTAAGTATGAAATTCCTGTTATTTTGTGTTCATTTTTATCTAAGAAAATAGTGATTGTTCACTCTTTTCTAGCTATATAAAAATGATAAGAAAATAGTGATTGATCATAAAATGATCTTAAATCAAATTAAAGATTCTATAAATAATACTTTAAATTTTATCTGTCTTTTAATTTTTTAATTGAAAAAGTTTAATGTTTTATATCACGATAGAACATCTATAAGATACTAGATTCTCTCATAAGACAACAGTTATATGATATGTATGCGGCAAAATAAGGGATAATTTTCTTTAGAACTTATCATTGACGTAATATATTTTTCTCTATAACATTCTACTTATAAAAGTATTGACATTCACTATATAAGCACACTTTTTGTTTTTGTAAATTTACATCTATATCATAGCCTTACTCAAATATTAATTGAATAATAATATTTGGTAAAAGATATATCACGTTTAAAGATAAAATATTAAAATATTTATGACAATCGTTCATAGTGTCATGCAAATATTAAATTTCAAGTATTAATATCTAAGAGAATAATTGTTCTTAAATGGTGTCCATCATTTACAGTCATAACCTCAAGAGGAAAAGTTATTGTTGACCATTTTTTTATCTTGATATTATTTTTCTGTTTGGTTGGTTAAGTTTGCTTACCAAATTGAGTAAAGTAAAGAATAATACTAATTAAAAAATATCACTTTCTCCCCATATTTAAATTTTTTGAATGCATTTTAAAATGTTTCAATGATATCTCATCAGTTTTGTCTCAAAAAATAATTAACTCTATGAAAATCTATATTAATCATTTAAAAGCACTTGTCCAATATTCTTTCAGTTATAAATATTTACTAAAAAACTTTAATTTAGTAATATTAATTCTATTTTACAACATCGTATACTATATGATATGATGCACACGTGCAATGCACGTGCCGTGAAACTAGTATTACTAAAAGTAGGAAGAATCTAAGTCAAAAGTTGAATTACGAAAATACCCTTTAAGTATTAATTTATTTTCTTGAAATTATTTAAAATATTTTTTTCATTTAATATTTATTTTGGGATTCAATGAAGTTTGACTGTTCGTATTATCGTAAATTGCAAGTTATTATTAGCAAGAAATACCAAAAATCTTTACATCTTCCACATAGTAATAGTGATGATTTTTCATAATCATAGTTACTATGAATTTTTTAATAATTAGTCATAATGATTTTCCATTACACATTTAATATATTTGAATTCTTTTACATATTTTATCCTTAAATTACAGCTTTATTTCTACGTTACATTTAAATGTTATAAATTGTTTAATAAATTAAATATTAAATAGTAAATCATCATATTCGTATACATAAATTACCACTGACTCTACATTATGTAAATGTATGTAACACCCACTAATTATATTCATTATCTTTTTTACTCTCATCTCTCATCGATAGTCACGAATTGATTAATATCATATTTATGACAACTGTTTGTGCTCCTCAATGCTATCCTATAAATAGTGACATTTGACACAATAAGCACCTACTTAAACCAATTGAAAAAAAAAATGACAAAATTTCTATGCTCTCTTCTCTTGTCTTTTTTTATTAGTTTAGTTTAACCTTTATGTTTCTTGTTTGTTGTTATTGTACAACTTTCTATTGTTGTGTTGTTATTATTATTGAGAATTTACCATGGTTTGTTGCTTTGTAAACATTGGCCTAGCATGTGGTATTTTAGTATCCTCATTTGAATATTGAATTTGTGTAATAGTTAGTTATTTTTACTTTATGCACTTTTAGTCAATTTTATACTTAAAAGTATATTCTTTTTATTAGGAAGATATATGTAGTTCCTATCGAAATAATGATGGATTTTGTAATACAAAATTTATATGAAGTATTTTGGG
Source organism: Solanum acaule (assembly GCA_036250505.1). Classification (NCBI taxonomy): domain Eukaryota; kingdom Viridiplantae; phylum Streptophyta; class Magnoliopsida; order Solanales; family Solanaceae; genus Solanum; species Solanum acaule. Next base: position 36,117 of record JAJOOR010012091.1, read on the forward strand.
ATAAATGTGCAAGTGCAAGTTCCCAGATCTAGTATTACTATAAGTGGGAAAAAAAAGTTAAAAGTTGAATTACGATTTTACCCCTGTTGACACCCAATTTTGACCCTCCCCAATATAAATTAATCATCGAGCTTCTTCCATTTTAAACGTTCTAAAATAATTAGTTTTATAAATTTCAAAAATAGTTTGTGAGTTATTTTAAATAAATTATGTCACTTATTATAACTTTTAGACAATACTTATATTTTACATATTTATATATATAATTGATATATTTTATGAATATTCGAAAATTGTCTCAAAAGTATTATAGTTTTAGTTAAATATTTTGTCAACTAATTTGGTTTAAGTAATAGTTTATATTTTAAATTAATTAGTTTATAATTAAGTTAATTATTTTATTTTGTAAAGATTAAGAAGCTCGTTAATTAATATTAATTCGTTTCATTTAATCTTTAGTCGGATTCTCTAATAAAATTCAATTTGGCTAGATTGTTAATTCATTTGCCTAACCTTTTTATTGCAATTTTAGCCATTAATTTCCCCACCCCTAAACCCATTTGAGACCAAGTTTTGGGCCATTTAATCAAAAGCCCAAAAGCTCTGTCTGCAACCCCTCTTATCCAATGGCAGCCCAAACCTAATTCTCTCAAACATCAGCAACATTACATAATAATTCCAAAATAACCCAGCCTATTTTTGCCTTCTTCAACCCGTCCAAACATACAGCAACAGTACCAGCTGACCCCATTCCCTTTCCCTTCCAATTCCAACACTACAATACAATAAACAACAGCCATACAGTACCAAAACAGCCCCCTGCCAGCGTCTTCCTCTTCCCCAAATGCAAACCCAAAAACGTCAAAGCAACAACAGTCCGAAATGTCAACAAACAGCAGCTCCCACAGCTTTCTCTGCAATAGCCGCCCACTTTGACATCTTCATCCGGATATCCTGGAATTTTGGGGAAGATCTCACACAAGCAACAACTTTTACCCATCCTTTGGGGAAGAAAATTCAAATTGAGGTTTGAATTCAAATCCCAGTTCTACCCTTTTCCCTCCCAATTGGACCATAGATTTCCCCCTATATATATGTCTTTTCTTCTCCATTGTAGGGGTTGGAAATTTTAGAGCAAAATACTAAGATCAATTTAAGCAAAATAGCTAAAATACATACGAAATACACTTTGGGAAAAGAGAACTAGTTTCGAGTATTTTGGGTTCGGCATTCTGTCCAGGCTTCTTAATCGCTGCTCGTGGTCAAGTTTACGTAGTGGTGGAGTCATCTCTTGTTCATCTTTCCCTGTCTCGCTGCCCCAAAAAAGGTATCACCTTCTTCTACCTCAAAAATGACCTTTTAATGTTTGAAAAACTCTTTATTTTGTGTTTAGTTGGCTGTTAGTTGCTGTTTTGTTTACAATATTTTGATATAATGTGTATGTATATATTTTAGTCACTTCATTGAGTTAGTTGCAATATCGAATTAAAGTTTATGCATTTGTGCTCAATGTTGTGATCATTCTGTTTTCTTAAGTTTGAGCTTTGCTACAACTTTTTTTTAAAAACTGTTAATGCTATTTCTTTTACAAAAATAAAGCAGAATCTCGGCAAACTTGTTGATGTGAAAGTTGTTTATCGTGTTACCTACTATTTGTAAAAATGCAAAAACTTATTTTCCTCCATCTGTTAGTTTCTCTGTTTACAACTTGCTTCGTCTTAAGTTTTCTCATGCTTAGCACTGTTTCAAAAGGGTGTCTAAATGTCATGTTTAAGTTGTTTGATTCAATAGTTTCGTTTTGTTTTCATTCGGTGTTTCCATCATGTTTTAAGCTCATTCATAGACCATTTAATCGAGTCTCGTTCAACTTTCTTTATCTAAATCTGATCGTGTTTCTATGATTTGTTTGAAACTCAGTTTTCTCGTTTTCCTCCTGTTCGAAATCCTGAAGAGTTGAATACGCTAAGTGTATTTCCGCTATTACCTCTTCTTTTACTTCGATTTAATGTCAAGTTGATTGTGGTCTTAGTAGTTGTGTGTTGAGCATCTAATCTATTGTTGTCAAAAAATGAAGTATGTTTTATCGTTTGCCATTAATTTGTTTGCTGGTTTGTTCGTGTTCAAAGTATGCAATTCCCCTAATGCCGCATAGACGTGGTATTGCCTTTCTAACTAGATAAAAGTGATATTCATTTATGCAAATTTGTCATATGTGGGTCTTGCTGCTCCAAATTTCAATGCAGTAGTTCGGTGGAGTTTTCTTCTTATAATTTAAATGTATTGATTCCATATGTTACTTTTATATGAGGCATGTGGATTGACATTTTTTTTTAATTATATTTTTGATGTCTCATTTATGTTTTGAATATTGCAAGTGGAGCTCCAATGATCTCAATTTTTGGATAAACATGGAGTAATTGTTGATTATTTTTTTTTAATTTTTTCTTTATTTGTTAAGTTTGAGCTTAAGGTTATTATCGTCAAGTTGTATTTCGACAAACTAAAGTGATTTCATTAGTGTTTTTTGCATGGTTTTTCTTTTTTCCAAAAATTAATAGAAGTCTGTGACCGACCGAGTGTTATAGCCTAGAGCATTCTACTCGCCTTTAGTCTATCGTTGAGGCAGTCTCGATTTAATTAAAACTATTTTGCGTAAACCATAAGTGTCCTCCCTGCCAAGATCGATTAAAGTAGTGGCCCCTTTTCTTTCATTTTTATTGTATTTTCATTAATGTATTACTTATTTCATATCTCTTTCATTTGGCTAATTTGTTCTTTTTTTTTTTTTCTGTATCATGTGATTTCGTATAGAGTTCAAATTGGACTCAAGTCCTCCATCCTTTCACATTTTGAGAGAGCCATAAAGGCTTCAATTTTATTTATCCGAGTCAGCCAGCTATAAAAAAAAATCGACAAACAGGTCTCGAAGTTGGACGAGTGCGAAGGCGAAGAAGAATTGGAAAGATCGGGTCAAAGACCCACTCTTTATATATAAAAAAAAAGGATTGTATTTTGTTATTTTTGGGCCTAAGCCCATTTAGTCATTATGTTTATTATTTTGTTAGTGTTTAGGACAGGTGAAAATTGGGCCTAAGGCCCAAAGAAATGTCTTATATATATTAGACTAGGACAGGTGCAGATGACTCAAATGGGCCAAAGACCCAAAACGAAAATGGGTCCAAATACTGGCCCAAGCGAACAGAGACCAGATTTGGGCCCAAATCTCTTTCTCTCTTTGTCTTACTATGTTTATTTACTTGTTAGCATTTGTCGTTGATCTCAAGGTTAAAAAATTCAAATCCCCGAACGACGCATATTTTGTTTTTAAACGATTTAACTAAATCAGTTATTTTTTAATAAGACTTAAATAATAATTTTGAAGAAGTATCTCACTTAGATGTTAGTATTTCCATTTTCCCTCTTTTCCTTATAAAATAATAATAAAAAAAAAGTATATATATATATATATATATATATATATATAATAATTTT
>JAJOOR010012092.1:0-38397 GCA_036250505.1 Solanum acaule
AATAATAATAATAATAATAATAATAATAATAATAATAGTAATAGTAATAGTAATAGTAATAGTGAGTAATAATAATAGTAATAGTAATAGTAATAATAATAATAATAATAATAATAATAATAATAATAATAATAATAATATAATAATAATAATAATAATAGTAATAGTAATAGTAATAGTAATAGTAATAGTAATAATAATAATAATAGTAATAGTTATAGTAATACTAGTAATAGTAATAATAGTAATAGTAATAGTAATAGTAATAGTAATAATAATAATAGTAATAGTAATAGTAATAGTAATAGTAATAGTAATACTAGAAATAGTAATAGTAATACTAATAATAATAATGATGATGATGATGATGATGATGATGATGATGATGATGATGATGATGATGATGATGATGATCATAATAATAATAATAATAGTAATGATAGTCGTAGGAGAACTTATAAGCTTTCTTCTTTCTAGTAAGAGGTTTTAAACCTCTGCCATGGTATATGAACCAATGAAAACGGATCGCACAATCATATTATGAGGGATTTTTACAAACATAGACTAATCCTAGCAAAAGTATATGAAAATCCTTACTATCCGGGTCCTCCTGAATCTGCCCTCCACACGGGTAATCCAACGGATCAATTCAGTGATCTTTCATAACTATGCCTGGATAATCTACGTGTGACCTTAATCTGGTTGTTTAAACTATCTTCATGATAGCAACATGCACCAATTATTATAGTAACTTAGTATGTTACAGTTCAACACAAACGTTTTAGCCCATCATTTGGGCTTAATACATAAAAAGAAACAAATAAGAAAGGTACCTTAAGACAAACTCCCAGATTATCAACCAAATTGCAAACTTTTATTCAAAAACTTAGAAAATATTACAAAGAAAATATTTAGAGTACAAGAGAGAGAGGGGCCCACACTTTTATTCTAAAACTTGCCTCTAACTAAACACACTTCGTCCCCTTTTATAGCTCTAAGGGGAATCTTTTTAAAGATAAAGATACAAAAAGATATTGGCCCACACTTTTATAATGGCCACTAATAAAATGATAAGGCCGACACATTCACATGGCCTTGCATTATTTTTACTAGCGAGTAGTACATTCGGCTTTTACTGAGATTTCTTTATAAAAGTATTTTGGCCTTATTACATGTGGCCGACAACTTTATTAAAGTATTCCATTACACTATCTGTGGGGTCTTCATTCTTTATTTTTCCCTTTGACAGCTGTGTTGGTGCTAGAAGATTCCTCTATCTGTTGTTGATAATTTATTAAAAGGGCCTCGATATCGATCTCTTCATTGCTATCAGCATCTTGTCCTTCACCAGCTATGCAAGAATTATCATCATCTTCATTAGTATGGCTAGCTGATGCCATGGAAATATCATCTTTAATTTCAATATCAAGATTTCTCATTAAATCTTTCTTCACTTCTTCCATAGACAATGCTATGGCTTCTTATTTAGAAATCAGCCCTTTCTTCATTTGTAGCTTTCTTGTGATCTTCTTGAATGGACTCAAATCATCTACCACGTGTGGTTCTGATGTAGCAATATCATAATATCTGCTAATTTTTTCATCTATTGAATCAAGAATTTCTTGACCATGAACCTTTCCTTCCTGGTTCTTTTGCAACAGTTTACTCCAGAACTTTCTATAAAATGTCCTTTGTAAACATGGAAATCCATTAGAAGTATTATTAACTTCCACCGACCATTTCATGATCCAAGGAATAGAGAATTCAATGAAGAAATACATTATTGACATTCCTTCAAAGAATATATTATTATCCTGCAAACTTATAATTTTTGGAGAGATATCTACCCATTCTGAATATAATTTTTTATATGACTCTGGTAAAATCTTCACCGAAGGACCATATAATGTCCACCATTTACAAAAACAATTTAGAATCTGCCTTTCGAATATATTACCACATATCTTAATAAATCATGAATGCTTTTTATTAGCATTTTCATATAACAGGGCTTTATAAAAGCCATCAATGTAATCCCAGTAATTATATTTTACTGCGACTTTCTGTTCAGGATGGATATAATCCATTTCCTTCAAAGGGCTCATACTCCATTCTTCAGGTGCTAAGATCTTCTTTATAATCATCTTAGAAAAGTTATAAACCTCTTTCTTATTCGCCAGGTAAAAGTGTTGAAATTCACATGACCCTGTGGCTGAGAGTATTATCTCATAATGCATTCTGTATTTATAAACAGTAGTAGTATAACTTACTGTATCCAGATATCTGGACATTACTTGCCATGGTTCATTTTTCCATCTCAGGTCACTATTTTCAAGTAGAAGTATAACTTCTCTTTTGTCATTTAGATCAAATACCTCTATGTTTTCATCATCCATGAGGATGGTGGAATATGTTGGTGGATCATTATCCGATTCTCTTTTGGATTTCATAAAATCCATGAATTCTTTGTACATTGGGTGGTTTGTATCAATACCACTTGTTCCACTTGTTGAACTGCTGCTATTAGCTTCTTATTTCCATGTTGAACAAGGATATGACCTCCTCTTCCTGAATTGATTCTTCCTCTTCCTCCTCTTCTTGCAGGAGGGGGCCATGATGGTCTTAAGCTCATCCTGACAAGAAAAACAATTTAGATTAATCTAAATATTCTCTAGTAAGAAAATTTGGAAGATTATTATCTTCACCCTTTTTATACTGTATTTCAAAATCAAATGGTGCTAAAAGGGCTTGCCATCTGGCAAACATCTGTTTAGAAACATCATGCTTACAATCTTTTTTAAACATAAACTTAGCTGCCCGGCAATCAGTCTTTATTAAGAACTTTTGATTATAAAGATCACCTTGAAATTTAAGAACACATTTCACTATAGCCAAAATTTCTTTAGCTACAGTGGCATAATTTTTCTGGGCTACGTTCCATTTGCCGGAATAGAATTGGACAATATAATGGCGTTTATTATCAGGACAATATTGCGTCAAAACACCGCCATATCCTATATCTGAAACATCAATTTCTACTATTTTTGCCCAATTTGGATTAGCCAAAGTTAGGCAAGGAAGGTTTTTAACCATCTCCTTAATCCTCTGACTGCTTCAATATGATCATTTGACCACGCCTTAGGATTATTCTTCAACCTGTCATATAACACGGTTGTATTCTTGGATAAGTCTTTAATAAACGGGGCCACATAATTTAGACTTCCCAAAAATCTCTGCAATTGAGTTTTGTTAGTAATAACATCAGGAAAAATACTTCTATTGATAGGACTAATATTTCCTCTTTCAATATTGTGGCCAAGAAATCTAACATTTGTTTTAAACAAAGCCATCTTAGGTTGAGATAGAACCAACCCATTCTGAGTAATAATCTTTTTAAACAATTCTAAGTGTTTAAAATGAGTTTCCACATTTTTGGAAAATACTAAGATATCATCTATATAAACAATTATAAAATTGCTATATGGCATGAAAATGTCATTCATAATTTTTTGAAATTCTGAAGGAGCATTTTTTAAACCAAATTAATTGCCTGTAGGAGTTTATCTCTTTGCTCCTTCTAATTTAACTGCCTGTAGGACTTTATCTCTTTGCTCCTGATTGAGATAATTATCACACCAACCTTTCAATTGGCCAGTAAAACCTGCAGTTATCATATCTGCAATAGTCTTATCACTATTTTTATTAGTTTTACAGATAGTACTGTACATAAGTAATGTCTACCCTCCTCAATATGAAAATCCTTACTATCCAGGTCCGCCCTCCACATGGGTAATCCAACGGGTAATCCAACGGATCAATTCAGCGATTTTTCATAACCATGCCTGGATAATCTATGTATGACCTTAATCTAAAGGCTCAAACCATCTTTATGATTGCAACTTACACCATTTATTATAGTAACATAGTATGCTATAGCTCAACACAAATAGTTTAGCCCATCATTGGGCTCAATACACAAAGAAAATTAATAATATTAAGAATAAAACTAATACCTTCAGACGACATCTCTAGCCAAATTCCAACGTTTATTCAAATACTTAAAGATATATTGCAAAGAGAGTATTTTGAGAGAGAGAGAGAGGGGGTTTCGAAAGCCTGCCTCTTTACTAAAACCCATATCCCCTTATATAGAGGTTTAGAAATCAAAAACTAATAAAAGAAGTAGCCCACAATCTTTACATTGGCCAATAGGGACATGATAAGGCTAACAAACCCTTATGGTCTTCACATGGCCTGCTTTATTCTTAGTTGGCCGACATTACTTTCGGCTATCCATACTTTATAAAAGTATCTTTTAAATATTTTGGCCTCTTATGACATGTGACCAAATATTATGCTTTTTCTTTTCCTTTGCCAACTATGCTTGCACTAGAAGATTCTTCTATTTGTTGTTGATAATTCCGGAGAATAGCTTCAATATCTATCTCTTTATCAACGTCTTGTCCTTCGCCAGCAGCACATGTATCATCTTCTTCATTAGTATGGCTTGCTGATGCCATAATTATAATCTATTAAGAGAGTAATTTTTGTATAAAACTTTTGTGAAGTAAAAGCTTTTAAACTATATAAAAAAATCTGTTTTATCATTTTTTAAATAAAGATTTTTCATGAAGTCAAGATTATTATTTTCTCCTTCAAGAGAAGAGGAAGACTCAGACACATTTTCCAAATCTTGACGAGTTTAAATGCCATCTAGTTTAACTTCTATTACCACATTCTTTTCTTTCAACCTAATGATGTCTTCCTTGAGGATATTAACCTCTTCCTTTAGGTCATTAATCGTAGTGGGAGAACTTATCATCTTTCTCCTTTCGAGGAAAAGATTTTAAACTTCTGCCATGTTATATGAACCTTCTTTAGTAGGGATTTCTTCAGGAATATGAACCTTTTTCTTACTAGGAAGACTATTACTGATTTTATCAATAATTTGAGCTCTTATTTCCGGATCTTTAATATTTTGTAAAAGCTCCAATACTTTCTCATTATCAATGATATTAAGACTCAATTCTTTAAATTGAGCATAGATCTTATAAAGATCATCTTCATCATCTTCCTTTTCACATGCCATCCCTTGTTGGCAAGGTGAACACTCATCCTCAAAGGTTATATAATCTTCTTGTTGAAGGGCTTTGAGATCTTCACTAATTGAGGACCCTTCATCACTGCTACATTCTGATCCTGATCTTTCTGAATCAGAATTAAGCATGATCTTATAAAGAGAATCCTTAATATCATCTCCTACATCAAGGCTTTTAATTTTTTCCTTGACTCGACAATCCTTGGCATAATGACCAAATCTTCCACATTTGTGGCAAGTATCTGATCTATTATAATTCTGACGATACTTTTTATTTCTCTTAGAAGAATCTCATTTTCCTTCTTCAACTCTTCCAAGTTTCTTTTCAATCCTCTTTTTCTTCCATTTCTCATAATCTCTTTTGAACGTTTTTTTCTTCTTAGGAGCATATTCCTTTTCTTTAGATTTTTGCTTAGGAATATCAAATGCGAATTGTTCGCAAAATTCTCCTAGTTGTTTTCTTTCATTTAAGCGATGTCGCTTAATCTGTTGATTCAACTTAATCTCATTACACAATGCTAATCCTTCCTGGACACAAGCACTTATAAGTTTTCCATAGGTAAACTCATCATAATTTATACTGTGATTTTCACCTCTGAAGGCCTTTCTAACCGTTTCAGCAAAGAGAGTTGGTAATCTATCTATAAATTTGGATTTCCAAGATATTATAAATTCAGGAATAAATAGATTGGTTGCTTTTGTTCCTTGGTTTATGTGTAAATATGTTCATAAGTATATTTCTATGCTAGAGAAAGATTTCACTCTAAGCAATGGAGTTCAGCCTATTAATGCGGAAAATTTCTTACAAGGAGAATCTAGTAATAATATAGAATTTCCTGATGAGGTTAATAAAATCTCAGAAAGATATGCGAGAAAGCCAGTTCAAATGATGTACTACTGAGGCCAAAATATTTAAAAGATACTTTTATAAAGTATGGATAACCGAAAGTAATGTCGGCCAACTAAGAATAAAGCAGGCCATGTGAAGACCATAAGGGTTTGTCGTCCTTATCATGTCCTTATTGGCTAATATAAAGATTGTGGGCCACTTCTTTTATTAGTTTTTGATTTCTAAACCTCTATATAAGGGGATATGGGTCTTAGTAAAGAGGTAGGTTTTCGGAACCCCCTCTCTCTTTCTCAAAATTTTGTAAAAGCTCCAATACTTTGTCATTATCAATGACATTAAGACTCAATTCTTTAAATTGAGCATAGATCTTATAAAGATCATCTTCATCATCTTCCTTTTCATATTCCATCCCTTGTTGGCAAGGTGAACACTCATCCTCAGAGGTTATATAATCTTCTTGTTGAAGGGCTTTGAGATCTTCACTAGTTAAGGACCCTTCATCACTGCTACTTTCTGATCCTGATCTTTCTGAATCAGAATTAACCATGATCTTATAAATAGAATCCTTAATATCATCTCCTACATCAAGGCTTTTAATTTTTTCCTTGACTCGACAATCCTTGGCATAATAACCAAATCTTCCACATTTGTGGCAAGTATCTGATCTATTATAATCCTGACGATGCTTTTTCTTTTCCTTTGCCAGCTATGCTTGCACTAGAAGATTCTTCTATTTGTTGTTGATAATTCCGGAGAATAGCTTCAATATCTATCTCTTCATCAACGCCTTGTCCTTCGCCAGCAGCACATTTATCATCTTCTTCATTAGTATGGCCTGCTGATGCCATAGAAATATCATCTTTTATATCGATATCAAGATTTCTCATTAAATCTTTTTTTTACCTCCTCCATGTATAAAGCTATGGCTTATGACTAGGAGATGATCTCTTTCTTCATTTGAAGTTTTCTTGTAATCTTTTTAAATGGACTTAAATCCTCTATAACTTGCAGTTCCATAGTAGTAGTATCATAATACTTGCTAATCTTAACATTGATTAAGTCAATAATGTCTTGGCCATGTATCTTGCCTTCAAGATTTTTCTGAAGTAGTTTACTCCAGAACTTGGTATAAAAAGTCCTCTGTAAACAAGGAAATCCTTCTGAAGTAGTATTAACTTCTATCGACCATTTCATGATCCAAGGAATAGAGAATTCAATAAAGAAATACATTAAAGATATTCCTTCGAAGAATACATTTTCTTCCTGTAAGCTTATCGATTTCGGGGAGATATCTACCCATTCTAGATATAGTTTTTTGTATGACTCCGGTAAGATTTTTACCGAGGGACCGTATAAAGTCCACCATTTGCAAAACCAATTAGGGATATGTCTGTCAAATATATTAGAACATATCTTAATAAACCATGAATACTTTTTATTAGCATTCTCATATAAAAGGACTTTATTAAATCCATCAATATAATCCCAGTAATTGTATTTTACCGCAATATTTTGTTTAGGATGGATATAATCCAATTCCTTTAATGTGCTCATACCCCATTCTTCAGGTGCTAAAATATTTTTTATAATTATTTTAGAAAAGTTATAAACTTTTTTAGTATTAGCAGGGAAAAAGTGTTGAAATTCACACCCTGTAGATGAGAGTATTATCTCATAATGCATTCTGTATTTGTAAACAGTAGTAGTATAAGATATTGTATCCAAATACCTAGCCATTAGCTGCCATGGCTCATTTCTCCATTTGAGATCATTCTCCTCTAGGAGAAGTATAACTTATTTTTTGTCATTCATATCAAAGACCTCTGTGTTCTCATCATCAATCAGAATTGAAAAGTATGTTGGTGGATTATTATCCAACTCTTTTTTGGACTTCATAAAGTCTATAAATTCTTTATACATCGGGTGGTTTATATTAATACCACTTGTTCCACTTGATGAAGCAGTTGACATATTACTATTAAATGTTGTTAGTGTTTTGTTGTCTTGTTGAGCGAGGATATGACCTCATCTTCCTGCATTTGTTCTTCCTCATCTTCCTCTTCTGGAGGGAGGGGGCCATACTGGTCTCATCCTGAAAAGAAGAATTAAATACTATTAATTCAAATATTCTCTAGTGAGAAAATCAGGAAGACTATTATCTTCACCCTTTTTATATTGTATTCCAAAATCAAAAGGTGCTAAAAGGGCCTGCCACCTAGCAAACATTTGTTTAGAAACATCATGTTTACAGTCTTTATTAAACATAAACCTAGCCGCTTGGCAATCAGTTTTATTAAAAACTTTTGGTTATAGAGATCTCCTTGAAACTTAAGAACACATTTCACGATAGCCAATATTTCTTTAGCTGTAGTGGCATAATTTTTCTGAGTTGTATTCCATTTGCCAGAATAAAATTGCACTATATAATGGCGCTTGTTATCAGGACAATATTGAGTCAAGACTCCACCATGTCTTATGTCTGAAGCATCAGTCTCTACTGTTTTTGCCCAATTTGGATTGGCTAAGGTCAAACAAGGAAATTTTTTAACCTTTTCTTTAATCGTTTTGACAGCTTTAGAATGATCATCTGACCAAGCTTTAGGATTATTTTTCAATCTGTCATATAAGATAGCTGAATCCTTTGCTAAATCCTTTATAAATGGAGCAATATAATTAAGACTCCCAAGAAATCTCTACAATTGAGTCTTGTTAGTAATAATATCAGGAAATTTAGAAGCAAATTCAATGCTCCTATTAATAGGACTAATATTTCCTCTTTCAATATTATGACCAAGAAATCTAACATTTGTTTTAAACAAAGCCATTTTCGGTTGTGATAAAACCAAACCATTTTGTATAATAATTTTCTTAAATAATTCAAGGTGTTTAAATTGAGTTTTCACATTTTTGGAAAACACTAAGATATCATCTATATAAACTATTATAAAATTACTATAAGGCATGAATATATCATTCATAATTTTCTGAAATTCAGATGGAGCATTTTTTAATCCAAATGGCATGATTTTCCATTCGAATTGCCCCATTGGCACATTGAAAGCGGTATTGAATCTATATGACTCTGCTATCTGAATCAGCCAATAACCTCATTTCAGATCAAATTTAGAAAATATGATAGCATCATATACTCTATCTAGTAAATCTTTCTTATTAGGAATGGGATACCTGATCCAATGTAACACTTTATTCAGCGGTTTATAGTTTATTACCAATCTGGGAGCTCCTCTTTCCTGCTCTGCATGTTTATTAACATAAAATGTTGTACATGACCAGGGTGACTTGGATTGCTTTATTAAGCCATTTTGTAGTAAAGAACTAATTTCCTTTTTGCATAACTCCAAATATTCTGAGTTCATCTGACAAGGTCTGGCCTTGGTAGGAATATTATTTTCATCAAAATCATCTTCATATGGAAGATTAACAACATGCTTTTTTCCTGTTCCAAAAAGCATTAGGATGATCTCCACATATATCAAGAGAGAATTGATTTGCTAGGATACCAATCTTTTCCAGTAATTTAGGATTTTGTAAAATATGATCAACTTCAATGCTATTAATTTCTTGTTTTAGAAAGTTGACCTGATTATTTTTCGAAATTAATTTTTCAGTTAAATTATTTATCATTCTAGTAAAAGGTTTTGTAACATACTCAAGTATACAAGGTTTGTTATTCCAAGTACCCACAATTTTATTATTATCCCAATAAGTAAGTGGAAAAATATCATTTATGAAAGGGAGACCTAAAATAATTTGATTGGTGATGTTTTTTACTAAAACAAAGCTTTGAGGAACACAATTATTCCCTTTACAAATAAAAGCTTTTGGTAATTTAAATTCAATAATTTGAGCTCTTATTTCCGGATCTTTAATATTTTGTAAAAGCTCCAATACTTTGTCATTATCAATGACATTAAGACTCAATTCTTTCACATGCCATCCCTTGTCGGCAAGGTGAACACTCATCCTCAAAGGTTATATAATCTTCTTGTTGAAGAGCTTTGAGATCTTCACTAGTTGAGGACCCTTCATCACTGCTACTTTCTGATCCTGATCTTTCTGAATCAGAATTAAGCATGATCTTATAAAGAAAATCCTTTCAATCATCTCCTACATCAAGGCTTTTAATTTTTTCCTTACTCGACAATCCTTGGCATAATGACCAAATCTTCCATATTTGTGGCAAGTATTTGATCTATTACAATTCTGACGATACCTTTTCTTTCTCTTAGAAGAATCTCATTTTCCTTCTTCAGCTCTTCTAAGCTTCTTTTCAATCCTCTTTTTCTTCCATTTCTCATAATCTCTTTTGAACGTTTTTTTCTTCTTAGGAGCATATTCCTTTTCTTTAGATTTTTGCTTAGGAATATCAAATGTGAATTGTTCGCAAAATTCTCCTAGTTGTTTTCTTTCATTTAAGTGATGTCGCTTAATCTGTTGATTCAACTTAATCTCATCACACAATGCTAATCCTTCCTGGACACAAGCACTTATAAGTTTTCCATAGGTAAACTCATCATAATTTATACTATGATATTCAGTAGTTTTAATCAGTTATTTATTAGATATCTACCTTTTCGTATGATTTAATATCATCAACATCATCTTTAGCTATTGAGGCAAAGGTATCACTTTGCTTTTGCGATAAATATGCCTGTAGTTGGGCATATAATGGATTATTTTCTGAAAAATCTTCCAGATGTACCGATGAAGTTGCTTCTTGAGCTTTTGAGTTTAAATTAAATAAGCTCATTCCTCCTTTCTGTATAATAATCATTAAGTATCATTAAGATTGAAATCCATTTCGGATGCAGAAGAAATATCCTTATCAGAAATATCAAATGATTTATCATTGGTTTGAACAATATTTAATCGAGGATTAATTTTAATTTTATTCTTATCTATAGATATAACAGAAGATAAAGTATGTAAAGAGGCAGCACGATTTCGAGCAGGACCATATAATGGCTCAATTGGAGAAATATGTTGTATAGCAAATGATCTTCTATCAGAAAACAAATTTCTATTATAAGGAACACTCTTTTCATCAAACTGAATACAAATCTTTCCATCAGCATTTGAGTAATATGGGAATATTCAGAATTAGTGACAACAACAGTCATCTGTTCTGGAGGTAAAACAGAGTCTAAAGTCCAAATAGTAGGAAAATTAATTTCTTCCCATTTTATAGGTCTTCTAGTAGTGACCTTGGATTTCGCAAAATTAGTTTCTACTAGAATAGTTTGATAAGATGTATCATATAATTTACATCTAGGATTCAAAGTAGCAAGTAATTTGAAATAAATTCTATAAGATAAGCAAATTAATTCAGAACCATGTGCATAGTTATAACCGTGAGTTTAACATTTAAAGTTAAAGCATCTAATATATTAGAATCAGTCAAAGATAACTACAAATTTGGCTGAGTATTAACATAAACTGGACCATAGGCTACAGTAGATTCGATCGAACCCATCAAAGATTATCTAAAATTCAAATTTCTTGCATCGCGAAGAGCAGCTAAGAAAGTCTCAAGTAACCCTTTAAGAGTTAGGGGTTTAAAAGCAATTTGAATCATGTCAATATGCAAGAACTTGTATTGATTTTTATAAACATCAATATCGCGTTTATTCAACATACGAATAGTTTGTTCTGACGAATCCAACACTAGAGATTGTTCAGTAGTTTTAATCAGCAGTTTATTAGAGATCTTATCAAACCAACCATAATCATAAATGGTTTTTATATCAACTTTCGGAATAGTCCATTTGTTTAACAAATCAAGGTTAAACAAATCTGCTGGAAAATTGATAAGCTTAGAGAAAGATCTCAGTTAGGAGACTTTTGCACCCAGTTTGGTTTACCAGATTTAGGAAAACAGACCAATTTTTAACATATATATATATATATGTGTGTGTGTGTGTGTGTGTGTGTGTTATGAAATTTTTGTAGGAATACGAAAAGATTTTTAATTATTTATTTTATTTGATAATATATTTCATAAATATTATTTTTTTATAAAAATTAAATATATTATACAAATATTACTACTTACTTCCTCAATATTAAATTTTACGTCAAATAAATATTGTTCTTAAGGGTTAACTCAATTTTTCTAGTTAAATATAATTTCTATTGAAAAATGAACATTTTTCGACTTTTTTTTTTCCAAAATAAGGAAAGCTTAATTAATTAATGAGTGACTAATTTATATTAATTTTATTTTTAGAATGACTAATTATATCAAATAAGCTAGTCTTGCAAAATAATTATTTTTAATTTAATAAATTATGACTATTTAATAAAGAAGAGATTATAATTTAAATGATTTAATTTGAGCAAAATTTAGAAATCCAAGTCATCCTAATTCGGCCAATCCGTGCGTGCCACGTAGGAAGCACATGGATTGTGCTTCTTTAGCTTCAATCTCAACCCTACGATCTAATCTAACGGCTTTAATTAATTCATCCTTTAATTAGTTTTTAAAAACTATTTTTATTAATCATCCGATCAAACGATCGGACGGTCGAAATTAAATAAAACTTTAATAGACCCCCTACCGCCGCCCAATACTCTTTCTTTTCCCAAAATCACGTTCATCTCCCCTTCGTCTTCTCCTTCCTATCCCCTTCATTATGAAAATAAATAGAGACCATACACGTGTGTTATGTCCTATTATACCTATATGTGTCAATGTTTGTTTGATTTTTAATAGGAGATAGGTCATTGAGTCTTTGTTTGTTGTCGTTATGTTTGAGTTGTGGCTGCCAACTATTGCTATTGGACCTTGTTGCCTTTTTCGATGGATTTGAAACCAAGTAACTGCTGCGTTGAATGGTATCACTTATTCAAATGAAGGGAGCATAAGCTATTCTCGTTTTAGTCTCAATACGTCATAAAGTTCCAAACGTTACCCTAGAACTCCTTTAGTGTTACGACCTGGGGTTACCCCTAAGAAGCAATGTGGTGTACTTGATCCCGAAGGGGTCTCATACAAGCCCTTAGCATAATCATAACATAAAGACATAGAATAATGAAGAAAAAGTTAAAACTTTTACAATCGAAGTCAACTTCTATTCTAAACGAAAATGAGAATCTAGACTTGTCTCAATCACCATCAGTACAATAGAGTACAAATAGGGTCAAAGCCCTTTATATCAATAAGGTCTCAAGAGTAGAGAGAATAATAAAAGCTAGAAAATGATAACATCTTGTCCTCGAACTTGAGAACTCACCAAGCCTAGGGAATAGTCAACCCAAGCTTCACTTGAAGGAAATAATACGTCTCAACGACCGGAACCTACACCCATAGAATGTAGAAAATATGGGTTAGCACAAATAATGTATTAAGTATGGAAGCCATGCACAAAATCCTTAAAACATGCATAAAAGGGACATTTAGTTGAAATCATGCCTTTATCAAGTTTAGAAACCATTATGCACATTTATGAAGAAACATAAGTCAAACCAACATATAAGCAACCCAAAGACATACTAGTGCAATGCAAAGGTAAGATCACCCTACCAAATTCTAAGTATCACATTTAGGCAACCAACAACATACATATCTTACTTTACCTTATTCATATCCAACATACATAAGTAAGGAGTCATTCATGTTCATAACTTGAAACAAGTGAAGTCAACCTTAAAATTCATACATACCATTCATACATAATCCATAAGTCTTCATAACATAAGAGAACCTCACCATAACCCCTCTTAAGGTCTACTTGTGTAATGCATAAGTGAAGTCCCATACCCCCACTCATACTAAGTAGTACCTCTTAAGAAGTCATAATTAAAGTCCATGTTCTTATCATAATTCATATTCGTATCATAGTTCATATCCATATCATATAGGAAAGATAGCATTAACCGACATAGACCATGTGAGCTACATGGAATCCGGTGTTCTACCCCCACACCGAAAATAGGCATCCTATTTGCCTAAGGTAGAACTTTCATAATAGCTTTTAGGTGGATCCACTAGTTAAAGACCTATGTGGGCACATAGTTATGGGATAAGGAGATTTCTACTAGGAACCCGAACTACTAGCGTAAAACGTTCCCATCTCATGAGACAACTCACATTGGGAAGCCATACTTTCTAACGTAAAAGCTTCCATCTCATTTTCATATCTGCTCGGTGCTAAGCATAATTGCCTTTAATAGTCATATTAAGTCTTTACTTAAGTTCATGTTCATAAGAGAATGCACTAGGCACTCAACCAACATAACAACATAAGAGATCATAGATTCATTAGGTGAGAATGTCCATTCAACCTTAGAATCATCAACATGTGAGTAAGCCTTTCACATCATATTCATAGGGTGTTCATGAGAATAGCCTTTCATACAACACAACCATACTATCATAGTCATAACATATCATACATAGTCTTCTGTAGGGGTGGGGGAAAGAATGATCTTACAACAATACCACAACTACACAATCATCAAAGTATCTTCACCTATTAAGTGAATCACAATGTCATACATAATTCTCATAGAAAGGTACAAGCCCTCATACCTTTACCTTTGAAAGGTCTTAAATCACAACCAACCCAACCATATACAATTACTACATAATATAGGAGGAATTTCATGATTCAATTGCTTATTTAACATAAACATATTCAATTGACATATACATAATATCAACCAACCCACAACATCAATTCATGAATTATCAATATGGGGGAAACATGGGTCTATGGGGAATTTTCATTATAAAACATCAATACTCCATCAATATATTCATAATTCACCATAACCAACCATAATCAACCATAATTAAACAATAAAAATCATTTTGGAAGAAGACCCATGTCATAGATTGAAAACCCTAGATTGGAGGATATGATATCTTGAAAACATAATTTGAAGGGGCTCCTTGGGGGATAGCTACCCAAGGATGAAAAGCATCCATACCTCACTTAGGAACCTTCAAGAAATTTGAGTAATAACCTTGAGAATCTACAAACCCTAGCTCCAATGGCTTCTTCTTCTTCTTGAGTCTAGAGAGAGAATTTTTTAGAGTGAAGAACTCTTTTGATTTGATTTGGGTTTTGGAGAATAAAGGAGTAAATGAAGTGTTTTAAGACTTAAAACTATATATACAAGTGATATTAAAAAATTAAAAATGACCCCACACATTAATTAATTAAAAGGAAATTACTTTAAAATCCTCAACTTAGGCAGCCCCGTCAGGGACCACGCCAATCTAAACGGGTCATAAAGGGGACCACGGCTCGTGGTAGTGCCCGTGGTCCCTTGGGCAGTAGCTCCCTCATCTTGCCAAGGCTACCATGAAGCCAAGGCATGACCACGAGACCTCCCACGATCCGTGGTCAAGACCACGAGTCGTGGTCATGGTCGTGGTCTTGAGGTAGTGGCAAGGCCTAGAAGACTTGCCTCCCTTGCGCCTAAGTGGTCTTCACGACCACCTTCACGTCTCGTCAAGGGCACCACGGCCTGTGGTCCCTTGACCAGTAGCTCCTACAACATGCCACTCTCCAACAAGGCCAAGGCAACCTCATGAGCCTTCCCATTGCCCGTGGTCATGACCATGAGCCGTGAAGTGGCTCGTGAAGGGGAGCCTTGGCTTGGCACATTTCTAGGGCACACTGCCATGCCAACCATGGGTGGCACCACGACTCGTGGTGGCCACCACGGGTCGTGAAGACCCTTGTGGTCATGGTAGTTAGTGGCTAGGCCTCGTCTTAGGTAGCCTTGGTCCCCTAACCATGGCCTTCACCCAAAAACTCTTAGCCCTTGCCCTTAACCCTTGATGTTAACGCTCACATTTAGGCTGTAGTTCAACCTACTAATTTTACGGGTCGTTACAATATCTCCCCCTTAGGAACATTCGTCCTCGAATGACACTTTAAACACTTTAGGGAAATAAAGACTCAAGACTAGCAACCCATTTTCATTTTCATATCTGCTCAGTGCTAAGCACAATTCCCTTTAATAGTCATATTAATTCTTTACTTAAGTTCATGTTCATAAGAGAATGCACTAGGCACTCAACCAACATAATAACATAAGAGATCATAGATTCATTAGGTGAGAATGTCCATTAAACCTTAGAATCATCAACATGTGAGTAAGCCTTTCACATAATATTCATAAGGTGTTCATGAGAATAGCCTTTCATACAACACAGCCATACTATCATAGTCATAACAAATCATACATAGTCTTCTGTAGGGGTGGGGGAAAGAATGATCTTACAACAATACCACAAATACACAATCATCAAAGTATCTTCACCTTTTAAGTGAATCACAATCTCATACATAATTCTCATAGAAAGGTACAAGCCCTCGTACCTTTGCCCTTCAAGGGTCTTGAATCACAACCAACCCAACCATATACAATTACTACATAATATAGGAGGAATTTCATGATTCAATTGCTTAATTAACATAAACATAGTCAATTGACATATTCATAAGATCAACCAACCCACAACATCAATTCATGAATTATCAATATGGGGGAAACATGGGTATATGGGGAATTTTCATTATAAATAATTAATACTCCATCAATATATTCATAATTCACCATAACCAACCAAAACCAACCATAATTAAACAATAAAAATCGTTTTGGAAGAAGACCCATGTCATAGATTGAAAACCCTAGATTAGGGGATTTGATATCTTGAAAACATAATTTGAAGGGGCTCCTTGGGGGATAGCTACACAAGGCTGAAAATCATCCATACCACACTTAGGAACCTTCAAGAAATTTGGGGAAGAACCTTAAGAATCTACAAACCCTAGCTCCAATGGCTTCTTCTTGAGTCTAGAGAGATAATTTTTGAGAGGAAAGAACTCTTTTGATTTGATTTGGGTTTTGGAGAATAAATGAGTAAATGAAATGTTTTAAGACTTAAAACTATATATACAAGTGATATAAAACAATTAAAAACGACCCCACACATTAATTAATTAAAAGGAATTTACTTTAAAATCCTCAACTTAGGCAGCCCTGTCAGGGACCATGCTTATCTAAACGGTCGTTAAGGGGACCACGGCTCGTGGTGGTGCCCGTGGTCCCTTGGGCAGTAGCGACCTCATATTTCCAAGGCTACCATGAGGCCAAAGCATGACCATGAGACCTCCCACAATCCGTAGTCAAGACCACGAGTCATGGTGATGGTCGTGGTCTTAAGGTAGTGACAAGGCCTAGAAGCCTTGCCTCCCCTGCGCCTAAGTGGTCTTCACGACCACCTTCATGATTCGTCAAGGGCACCATGGCCCGTGGTGGCACCCGTGGTCCCTTGACCAGTAGCTCCTACAACATGCCACTCTCCCACAAGGCCAAGGCAACCCTATGAACCTTCCCATGTCCCGTGGTCATGACCATGAGCCGTGAAGTGGCTCGTGAAGGGGAGCCTTGGCTTGGCACCTTTCTAGGGAACACTGCCATGCCAACCACGGGTGGCACCACGACTCGTGGTGGACACCATGAGTCGTGAAGACCCTCGTGGTCATGGTAGGCAGTGGCTAGGCCTAGTCTTAGGCAGCCTTGGTCCCCTAACCATGGCCTCACCCAAAACTCTTAGCCTTTGTTCTTAACCCTTGACGTTAACCCTCATGTTTAGGCTCTAGTTGTCATGACCCGAGATTGCTTCCCAGAAGTGACGCGGCGTACTTGATCCCGAAGGGGTCTCATATAAGCCTCATAGCATTCTTAAACATAAGAACATAGGAAAAATAAGGCAGAATTTAAACTTTCTTTACAATCGAAATCATTTTTCATAAAAGCAAGCGGAAGACTTTCTATACCATGTCTCAAACAATCTAATAGTTTGAATACAACTTTGGGACATAGCCCATACAAAAGCTCTAAACATAACACAAAATACATAAGGGGACTAGTAGGTTTGTCCTCAAACTATGAGGACTCACCATAACTTCAACTCCAAGCTCCTTAGAAACCTATCTTCCAAGCATAGGACATCACATCTCCAAACCCTACACTTTGGTAAGAATGAAGAAATATGGGTTAGCACAATTAAGTACTAAGTATGGAAGCCATACAAAAACCATGCTTAAAACAGACATTTTATTTGAAATCCATGCTTGTATGCCATTTTGATAAAACTTCATGATCATAATTAGCATAAGAGGCATATTATACAAACATAACCAACATACAAGTTATTTCTCACATTCAAGACATAATCATCATATAAACCATTACCTTCACATTAAGCCTTCACCTCAAGCAACCCTCAAGCTATACTTTGTGCAATGTATGGATAGCGTCCCATACCACCATCCACACTAAAGTACCACCTTAAGGTCACCAAAAGTGAACTTACCATTCAACCTTTCCATCTTTACACAATACTCATACATAAGAGACATAAACCTTTCATAAGTCATATCATCACATAAGGACAATATCTAAGGCAACTCTAAGTCATACTTGTGCAATGTATGAGTAGCATCCCATACTACTACTCACACTAATTACTCTTTTGAAGCCACCATAGACAAGGCATATTCATACTCAATAGTCATGACAAGGAAGTAACTCATAACACAATCCAAGTATACCACACATCATTTACATTTAAGCATATAAGAGTCAACATTCTTCATTAGCTTCATTTAGAGCACCTTCATTCATTAGACATTATATCATCATTCTCATTAACTTTATCATAAGAGTACATTCATTCATTAGTCATTAAGACCTTAGAGAACTCAGTATAGCCCTCTTAAAGCCTACTCGTGCAATGCATGGATGGCATCCCATACTACCACCCACACTTCATAGAACTCATCAAGAAACCATAATTAATGCACATCTCACATGATGGAAATAGACATTAACTGGCATAGACCATGAGAGCTAACCATGGAATCCGGTGTCATATAACCCCACTCCGTAAAAAGGTGTCCTACTTGCATAAGTTAGGACAAGGTATATTTAGCTTAGGTAGAAACCTACTAGCTAAAATCCTATGTGGGCACATAGTTATGAGATAGGAAGATGTTCATTGGAACCCTAGCCTAACATTGGGAGAGTTTCTATCTTACCATATCCACTCGGTGCTTAGCCTCAATTCCCTTAGAGTAGTTCATTTTCATTAACATTATTGTACTTGAGAGGGCCACCAACATTAGGCCTACCGACCCAAAGTACATTACACAAGAAAGGGCCACCACCATTAGGTCTACCGATTCAAGGTACATTAAGGATAGCTCATTGACTTTCCAAGAAGGGTGCCTTCAACATTGGGTCTACCAATACAAGGTTAATCATTTCACACATGAAAGGGCCACCTACACTAGGTCTACCGATTCAAGGTTTATCATCACATTAGTTTCTAGACTCATCATGAAGGGCCACCAATACTAGGTCTTCCGGTTCAAGACATAGCCTAGATTACTCAATCATTCATTTATAAAAGGAATGCCATAAGCCTATCGATTCATATTCATCAATACAAGAAAAGGATACCTTAGCCTACCAATTCAAGATACTTCAATCCACATTACTTTCATTCATACAAGAATAGGATGCCTAAGCCTACCAATTCATGTTATAACATCACATTATAGAAACCCTTCACATTCTATCATCAACATTCATGAGTGCATAATTGAGAATGTCCTTTCAATCATAACACATTTACATTCTAAACATGATCATCATACTATCATTAAGATCACATACATATCCTTCACATCATATTCATACCTTAAACTTCATACCTTGCCTTTCAAGGCCATGGATCACATTCACCCACACACCTTAGATCAATACAATTAGGCAAGAGTAATAACATAATTTCAACATTCTATGTTCATATAAACATAAATAATTCACATCCTTCATAATCAATCAATTCCCAATCACAAAGCACAATTTAGGAATTTGGGGGAAAACATGGGTTCTAGGATTAAATCATCTTAATTCACCTTTTAATCCACAATTCATTCATAAATCAATGCAATAAAGCCTTTGGAAAATGTTTGGAATCGAACCCATGCATAGATTGAAATCTAGGGGTTTTGGGGAAACATTGGAGACTTAAAATAACTTTTGAAATTGGCTCCTTGAAAGAAACTAAGTCAAGGATGAAGACCAACATACCTTTAATTGAATAAATCCACGAAAATCCCTTGAAAAACTTGAAGTCTTGACCTTGGGAGCTTGAAGTTTTCACTTCCAATGGAGGAGAGAACTTTTGGAGGGAAGGGGATGTTTGTATTTTGGGTTTTGAAATAATGAAGTCTAAAATAGAGTTTAACACTTTAAAAACCCTTAAAATACTTTAAATAATCAATTAAAACATTTCCCCAACTAAACTAGACTTAACATGAATTTACCAAGTTGCCCTCACCTAGGTCGAACCCTTGACAGCATTGCAGGTGGTGAACCACGACCACCCACCCACGGACCGTGGGTGGGACCACGGGCCGTCCTGGCCATCCGTGGTTCATGGATGTAGCTTCATCTTGGGAGCCTTGACCCACGAAACAGGTCCACGAGTCGTGCTTGAACCTACGGGGTGTGGTTCCCCTCTATAGGTCACCACACTTTGGGGGTTAGGCTTTAGGGTCCTCCTCAAGGACCCTTAGGGTGGTCCTTTGGGAGTCGTACCTTGATTTTTAACCCCTAAACCCCTCAACCATATCTCGGGACAACATTTAACCACATGAAACCTCACAACAACTCAAACACACACACGTTAGGCTCTAGTTTCACCTATTCGTTTTATGGGTCGTTACATTATCCCCCACTTGGAAACATTCGTCCTCGAATGACAGTTTAAACACATTAAGGGGTTAAAGACTCAAGACTAGCAGCCCATCATGCATGCAACATTATAAACAATGCACAAAACTATGAGGAAACATCAACTCCGCATCAATAAGCTCAATGCAACATAAGAAAGTAGGACCTACATCTACAAACTCATTATGCATCATAACTTCAACATTTCTCATTACATTGGAGGAATTACCTTCTCCAAATCATATCATGCTCATCATAACATCATTAGGCACATTATTCAAGTACTCTCAAAAGCATATTTAGGCATGTTCAACATTTCACCTCATGAAGTATATTTACAACTCATACTAAATGTGAATCAACATGAGGAACATATTTCATAAAACTCATTTTCTCATTTGAACATAAACTCATTAAGAACATGCATAGCATAAGGAGACCATGGAAACACATATTCACACATGACTCCAAAACATGAAACAAGCTACAAAGAACTCTTGGTAAGCTTGAATAGGAATAGAAGGAAAGAGATAAGGATATCGAAACTCTCAACAATCTTACTATTCAACATACTATCCCTCACTTAGGAGAAAACCCAACTAAGGCTTAATTCTATATATAAATAAAACGACAAATTTTCATATCCTTTAAACTCAACATTTATTTTTGATACATTTATATAAGACACATCTATATTTTTTTCCAACATATAAGATTGTCATACATTTAAGTATGTTTATTTATTTATTTTACCGTATGATAAACATACTACTACTAATTTCATTTAATTGAAATATGTATGTCATAACTTGTATTTTACTGTTTTTCTTAAACTAAATACTTATCATGGATTTCAAAACAAAAATAAATAAATAATTTTTCCTAATTAATTTTTTTCTAAATTGATTTTAAGGACTATCTTCGAATAGGCTCTGAGGGATGCTTAATACCTTTCCCTCGAGTAACCAAAACCCCTACTGAGAATCTCACTGGTTTCGCAAATCAAAATAGAGTTTACATTTATATATTTAAAAAATGGTTTTCCTAATATTTTCCTTAAAATTTAGGTGGCGACTCTAAAACAAAAAAAAAAAATTTAAAAAAATCAAAGTGACAGCCATATTATGTTGTGAACTGTTTCGGCCGGTTCGAAATAGGGGTGCGATATTGATGTATATGCATTATTTGAACCAGACGTGAGTCTATTTTTTGTGACTCCTCATGTTTCTGTCAAGTTCGATATTATTCCCGAACAACTTCTTGAGCCCTTCAGTGTTTCCACACCTGTTGGTGAGTCTATTCTAGCTAAGAGAGTGTATCGTGATTGTAATATTTCTGTCAATCACAAGGATACCATGGATGACTTAGTTAAGTTAGATATGGTGGACTTTGATGTTATTCTAGGTATGAACTGGCTTCATGCTTTTTATGCCTCAGTTTATTGTAGAACTCGAGTAGTTAAGTTCTAGTTTTCCTAATGAGCCAGTTATTGAGTGGAGGAGGAGTCAGCAGTGCCTAAGGATCATTTTATTTCGTACCTTAAGGCCAAAAAGTTAGTTTCCAAGGGGTTCATCTATCAGTTATTCTGAGTTAATGACTTGAGACGCCATATATTCATTCAATTCTAGTTGTGAGTGAGTTTCTAGAGGTCTTTTCGGATGATCTTCCCTGAGTCCTTCCTGAGAGAAATAGACTTCGGTATAAATATCATTTCTTATACTCGTCCTATCTCTACTCCTCCATATAGAATGGCTCTCGTTGAGTTGAAAGAGTTAAAAGAGCAGTTGAAAGACCTTCTTGATAAATGTTTCATCCGACCAAATGTCTCACCTTGAGGCGTTTCAGTCTTATTTGTGAGGAAGAAAGATAGTTCTCTTAGGATGTGTATTGATTACCGATAATTGAACAAGGTTACCATCAAGAATAAGTATCCCCTTTTGAGAATTGATGATCTTTTCGATCAACTTCAGGGTGCCACCTATTTTTCTAAAATAGACCTCAGATCTGGCTATCATTAGTTGAGAGTAAGAGAGAGTGATATTCCAAATATAGAATTCAGGACCCGCTATGGTCATTATGTGTTTCTTGTCATGTCATTTTGTTTGACTAATGCTCCTACAACATTCATGGACCTTATGAATAGAGTGTTTAAGCCTTATCTTGATATATTTGTTTTCGTATTGTAGATGACATTCTAAGTTATTCGGGGAATTAAAAAGATCATGCTTGTCATCTCAGAGTAGTTCTCCAAACTCTAAAGGATAGATTCTGTGGCATTCTTAGGCCATATTATTTCTGGTGATGGGATTCGAGTTGACACTCAAAAGATTGAGGTAGTGTAAAATTGTCCTAGACCCACATCTCCAACTGATATTAAGAGTTTATTGGGATTGGCTGGTTATTATAGAAGGTTCGTCGAGGGGTTCTCATCTATTTTATCCCCGTTGACAAAGTTTACTCAGAAGACATCGAAGTTTCAATGGTCTGAAGCTTGTGAGAAAAGCTTTCAGGAATTGAAAACTAGGTTGACAACTATCCAATGTTGACCTTACCGGAGGGTACACAAGGCTTTGTTGTGTATTGTGATGCGTTCAGAGTTGGACCAGGTTGTGTATTAATGCAGAATGGCAAGGTTATAGCTTATGCCTCCAGATACCTAAAGATTCACGAGAGGAATTACCCAAGCCATGATCTAGAGTTGGTTGTTGTAGTGTTTGCTATGAAAATATGGCATCACTATATTTATGGTGTTCATGTAGACATGTTCACCGATCACAAGAGTCTTTAGTATGTATTCAGTCCAAAAGAGCTTAATCTCAGACAAAGGAGGTGGTTGGAGTTACTCAAGGATTATGACATAAGTATTCTCTATCACCCAAGTAAGGCAAATGTTGTTGTTGATGCGTTGAACATGTTGTGTATAGGCAGTACTTCCCATGTTAAGGAGGGAAAGAAAGAATTAGCCAAAGATGTGCACAGACTTGCACGATTGAGAGTCTGGTAAATAGATTCCAATGAAGGTAAAGTGGTGGTGATGAATGAGGCTAAATCATCATTAGTGTCCGAAGTGAAAGAGAAACAAGACCAAGACCCAGTTTTTGCTTGAATTGAAGGTGAATGTTCATAAGCAAAAAGTGATGGCTTTTGAACAAGGGGGAGATGGTGTATTAAGGTATTAAGGTAGGTTGTGTGTACCAAGGGTGGATGAACTTCAATAGAGGAATCATAGAGGAAGCTCATAGCTCTAGATACTTTATCCATCTTGGTTCCATAAAGATGTATCGTGACTTAAGAGAAGTCTATAGGTGGAGTAGTATGAAGAGGTGTATTACAAAGTTCGTTGTTAAGTACCCGAATTGCCAACAAGTCAAGGTAGAGCACCAGAGACCTGGTGGTATGGCTCAGAACATACATCTTTCGGAATGGAAGTGGGAGATGATCAATATGAATTTCATTACTGGGTTGCCGTGGTCTCGTATGCAGCATGATTATATTTGGGTGATTGTAGATTGGATGACTAAATCAACCCATTTATTACTAGTAAAGACTACCTTTTTAGTACAAGATTATGCTGGATTATATATTCAAGATAGAGTCACACTTCAAAGAGTTCTTGTGTCTATCATTTCAGATAAAGGTGCATAATTCACCGCACAATTCTGGAAGTCTTTCCAAAAAGTTTTGGGTTCGAAGGTAAATTTGAGTACTACGTTCCATCCTCAAACTGACGGTCAAGTAGAGCACACAATTCAGACTTTAGAGGATATGTTGAGGGTGTGTGTGATCGATTTCAAGGGAAATTGGGATTATCACTTACCTCTCATTGAGTTTGCTTATAACAACAGTTATCACTCTAGCATCAAAATGTCTCCATATGAGGCTCTTTATGAGAGAATACGTAGATCTCCTATTGGATGGTTTGAGGTTGGTGAGGCTGAATTGATAGCCCAGACTTTGTTCATCAAGCTATGGAGAAAGTGAAGACTATTCAATAAAGGTTCAAAAGAACGCAAAGTCGTCAGAAATCCTATACTGATGTTAGGAGAAGAGACTTGGAGTTTGAGGTGGATGATTGGGTGTATTTGAAGGTTTCACCCATGAAGGGTGCTATGAGGTTTGGCAAGAAGGGGAAGCTTAGTCCCCGGTATATTGGTCGTTACAAGATATCCAAGAGGATTGGAAATGTAGCCTATGAGTTGGAGCTACCGCCGGAGTTAGCAGCAGTCCATCCAGTATTCCACATTTCAATGTTGAAGAAGTGTATGGGCGATCCTTCACTTATTATAACTACTGAAAATATTGGTATTAAGGACAATCTATCATATGAGGAGATTCCCGTTGAGATACTTGATCGCCAAGTTCGCACGCTGAGGCCCAATGAGGTAGTATTAGTCAAGGTCTTATGGAGGAATCAGTTTGTTGAGAAAGCTGCTTGGGAGGCTGGGAGAATATGATACCCACATCTCTTTGCTTCCAAAGAAGCGTTAAACCAAGGCACTAATTCTTTTCTTGGTACTCTTTAAGTTGAAATGTTGAATTTTGATTCATTTCTTGTGGGGTGTTTGAGTTGGGTGTAGATGTTTCCTCCCTCATTTCTACTTAGACTAATATCATTCGAGGAAGCATGTTCCCAAGGGGGAGAAATTGTAACATCCCTCCTTAGAAAGAGCTAAATTGAGAAAGAACTAATTTGGAAAGAGCTAATTTGAGATTTGTTCAAGTTAAGCTTAGGTTGTGAATTTTGGGTCAACTTCAAACGACCATAACTTTTGGTACAGGATGAGTTAGGTGGCCCAAAAGATTCAAATAAAAGGTCTTTGAATCCAATTTCCAACACCACAAAGTTTGCTCAGTTTTGAGTTCGGATGAGGGAGCTATGGCCGTTTGAAATCAGCTTGTCCAGTTAAGGAAAGTTACCTGAATTAATAAGAGGTATTTTAGTATTTTCCTTACCATATCACGTTTAAACATTTTTAGTAAGGTTTTAGGGGTAAACCTAATTTGGGTCAGTTTGCATAATTCTAAATACGCTTAGGGTTTTAGAAGAAAGTTCAAGAAGAGAAAAGAGGAGAAAAGGAAGAACGATCAAGATTACTTGCGAATCGAGGAATTATTCACCAAATCGAGGTATGTAAGTTTTGATAGTGTTGGGTTCATTCACCCACATACCAATCATGTAAGTTTCATCCGTAATTTCCCTCTTGAGGTTGAATGATTGAATTATTGATGGGTGTTCTTAAGGTTTTGTTCTCCATGCTTTGTTTACAAAGTTTGATGAATTTTGAGGTGAGGATTTCGATTGTTTAGGGTTTTTCTTGAGGAAAAATGAGTAGATTTACGTGTACTTGTATTGGATAATTGAATTTTAGGAAAAGTTGAGGAAAATAATCTATTCTAGGCAAGTTAGGGTCAGAAAATGAGAAGAAAAATTCATCGGATCGTTTTGGGAGGGGATGTTCCTTCGTCATTCTAATTGTGAAAGGCGACACCTGATCCTCTCCTGTATACCAACCCCGATTGATCTTGGTCATGCCATCAAGCAAAGAAGATGCAATCTCAAAAGATTGTTGCGTGATACCTCCACGGACAAGTTGGTCGGCCACACCTTTGTTAATTGATTTTAGGCTCCGATAAATGTGTTGTAGCAAATCATTATTAGGAATTGCATGATTGGACATTGAAGCAACAACTTCTGGAAACACAGCCAAGTCTCATGAATTGGCTCACCATCCAAGAGTTTAAAAACCTTGGATATTGTCCCTTAATGACATCATCTTTGAGGGACGAAAGAATTTGACAAAAATTGCCTCAGTAAGTTCATCTCAAGTGGTGATTGAGTCCCTCGAAAGATCGGAATTTGGTAGCCTCTCCCATCAATGAAAACAAGAACAACCGGAGCCGAACTTGCTCTTGGGATATATTCTTGAACGAGAAAGGACCAGAAATGTCCACGAAATTCCTAATATGGTCATGAGGGTCCTCATACGCCAAGCCACCAAATAACCTTTTCATTTGCAAGAGTTGCAGCATTGTGCTTGTCACATGGAACACTGCATTCCCCATGACCGGAGGTAGCCGGATAGCACCTACACCACCCAAGTGTATATCATTCACATTGGCCACGTTCACATTATTTAAGTTGCTAATATCATCATTTTGGCCTAGCTGGCTAGCATTGCCACTGTTTACACTCATTTCGTCACTTGTCCAAAGGCAACAAACAACAACAAACAGTAAATGGGTTCAACTATAACATAATAAAATCAAAAACCAACTTCAATATATAAGAGAATTCAATAACACCACTCCCCGACAGCGGCGCCATTTTTTATAAATGCTCAACTACACCTCATCCAATACTAGGTGTAGGCGATCGTAATCTAGTATATAACCCAACGAAGAGTTAGTGTCGAACCCACATGAATCAGTACAGTACCAAATTCAATTAAGAAGTAAAGCTTATGGTTAAGTTGGTTATAGAAGTAGACATTGTCGAAATCAAACAAACTAAGTTAAAGGTTTGACAACGAATGTCAGATGGGGGTTTAGAAATGTCAATTAACAACTACGATAATGACGAAAACAGGGGAGATAATCAAGTAGATAGAATTTCTTGGGGACGTGATCGATTATAGGATAATTTCACTATATGGGTAATTGTAGACTACTAAAAATTGCTAAATCTCAGTGAGTAGGCTAGACTATAGATGCAATAGCTTTCTCTCGAAAAACTATTACGATTCAAGCGAGTTCTCTCGAACCTTGACAAACTTAACACTATAAACAACCCAACACCTTAATTTATCTACTCTCTCGAGCTAGATAGGTAGGAATTAGTTAAGATCCACTCTCTCGAGCTGAATCCACAACAACTCAATCAGTACAATCATCAATCGATAGCTTTGGTTCTAAAACCTCTCTCTCGAGCAAGCCAAAAACACTAAGCTAGAACTACATTTGCAACTACAATTCATAGATTAATACTCAGCTATCAATTAAACCCACTTTGAAATACCATTTAGATTAGTAAACAACAATACCCATAAGCTAATTAGACAAATAATCAAATGATCACATCCCAAGAATTGGGGTTTTAGCTACACATCATAAAATGGAATAAATCAATACCAATTATGTCCTCCATAATCTGGGTATTGCAATCCAAGTCTTTACAATAATAAAAAATGCTCAAAATCAAAAATCCAAGTCCAAATATAGTTGAAAACTCCATCAACAAGGTTCTACAATGGAGAAAAATAATCAGGGAATTACTGGAAATAAGACTTGATACTAATTCCTCTTTCTGAAATTCAATTTATAGTTCCCCAAATTTTGGCTTTTAGGGACATTAGGTTAAGTAAGTTGAGCGTCGTCGGCAACGCGCCAATTGCTCCATTCCATCGGCGATTTTCCCTGGCTCTTTATGCTCAAGGTTCTGTGACTTTAGGCGATCCAAGTTAATGTCGTCGATCCGTTTGGTGGTTCGCTGAAGGTCCAACTCCATCGCCAACTTGGCTTCTCCCCAGGGATGGCAGTCTGGAACTGAAGTGCCACTCGGCGAGTCACCGAGTGGCTTTGGTGATTCTCAGCTTTTGCTATCTTCAGTCTTTTTCATCTTTTTAGCTCATTTTCGCCCGGTAATGTCCTTGCCTTGCTCCTTTTGCCTACTTTGCTGCTAATCAACATTTCAACATCAGTTCAGAGCATAAATTAAGCATTTGAGGACAATAAACTATCAAAACAAATCCCTAAATGAGTCGAAATCTCAGATTCATTAGTTAATTATGTGCCTTCTTGTAGATTTTCAAAATTACCATTCGTGCCAGATTTTGGTCCCAAGATACATGAATTTGGCATGTCTAGATTCATGTATCTCAGATACATTGGGTCAATAAAATGTGTAATTTGTTTCTGATACATTGTATCCAAGTGGATTTGCATGTAGATACACCGACTCTCTCGCTTGCTTCTTTCCTATCTCGATTATCATTCTACTCTCTCACTCATCTTTCTTCTTATGTATCTACATAATGTATCAGGAATGTAACTGGTATCTCACATATATGTATCTAGTGTAATTCAAATTTATCTGAGATACACTGACTCTCTCGTTTGTCTCTCTCATATCTCTCTCGCATCTCTCCCTCCTCTCTCTTTCACCATTTATTTATATTTCAGAGTGTATGTATAACAAAAATACATGTATCTAGGTGTATTTGACTTGAAATTTGATTTGAAATTATTAATTAGTGAGACAATATGTAATTATTTCGAACTGTAGTGAGAATTTGTAAGTAGAGTAGGAATATTTATATAATTAAGTAGTTTTCCAAAATTAATGATGGATTACTATGATTAGGGCTACTTATCTGATGGATCAGACAAATAATTATACTTCTTGGTTCGGCTTATCGGATATCACCTTTCAAGCATACTAATTTTCTAGCCAACCAAAAAGATATCAGTTGATTTGGTATTCGGTTGGTTGATAATTTTGGGATGGTTATCGGGCATTGTATTGGCTCAATAATTTCATGTTCCCTTCTTTCACTTTCACTCACCAATATATTGATCTCCCATCAAACAAAATAATTTTTCTAACTGTATTTAAGGTGGTAATTATGTTGTTGTAAATACACTGAAAAATACATGAAAACCTAATTTTTAAGGGCATACAAACACAAGTATTTATTTAATAAATATTCACATGTACAATAATGTAATGACCCTTGTTGCTTCCAAATGCACATGCAAGTGTATGCGTCCGCACAAGTAATATAGTGGCTCTAAAAGAATCGAATTATCAAACCCAAAAGACATGTCGATTAACTATCTACCAAATTATACTAATTCTAACTATTTATTCAAGCTTACCAAAAGAGTTTGATTTATATTTGTGAACAAAAGAATGCAAGAATTAAATAATAAGATTAACTTATAATGATTGGGAAAATCCAGGGCTACAACATACTAAAAATTCATGGATCACACCTCTTTCATGGATTTCATAAGGTTATCAAATTACTAATTTGTAGGATTGATTTTATGATCGTGATCTCTCAACCTCTAACTACCTACCCTAGTTTACCCTCTAAATACATCGTTGAGTGAGGATAGACTGACTCAATTGTTGAGCTTTTATTATTCATCTTGCTTCATAACCAAGCACGGTATTCATGTGGGTGTCAATCCGGAACACTAATCTAAAAAAGTGATATGCAAGAAAGATCGAGCTCCTTATATTCTTTGTTCTATCTACCTATTTGTCTCTCGAGTTCTTGAGTAGACAATGTATTTATTTTACTGGTGGTCTAGCATCAAAATACTAAATCAAGAATACAATAATAATTTATATGATAACCAAATTCATCCAAAAAAATCAATGTTTAACAATCATTTGTAGTTGTAACCCCAGTAAAAGTTTTTAGCTACTAATGTCTATGAAAACTAAAAGAAGAACAACAACAACAACTCTAATGATGAATTATATTCCTTGCCTCTTGTGCTAAAGAATATGAAAGATCCTTAGAAAATAAACACAATGTTCTATTTATAGAGTTTGGGAAAAGAATCCATTTTCCTTCTTGGATTCAGAATCCTAAAATCTAGAAATTTTTGTTGGGAGCTTTCATGGGGCAGCGTGTCACCAAGCACCAAACCTGGGCTTCAGTAGTTGGGGTCTGGCGTGGTGCGCAACAAGTGCGCCAGACCTGGGCTTTAGTAATTTAGGGCATGGCACGGCATACTACTAGTGCATGAGAGCCCAGATTTCTCTTGATCATTCGTTTTTGCATACTCCTCATATTTTATTCCAAGCTTTCCATCCTTGTTTCAGCTCCCATTTACTTGATTCTTGCATCAATTCCCTGCAATGTTTAGTCACATGTCTTAATGCATAAGTATCACCATTATCATTAAAATACTACGGATAGAGTAAAGAATGATCTTAAAACTCAAGGTATATGCGGGCAATATATAGAAAATGAGAACATAAATACGCCTAGGATCACCGCCCCGCACTTAAACCTTTATTCGTCCTTGAACAACTCCCTACACTCTCGCTCACCATTAACACCTAAGGACTCTTCCACCTCACTTGCATCAATCAAACTCTTTTTTTCATGTTTATGTAGTTCACCTCTCATGCAATAATACATGCCTTTTCTTAGCACCAAACTTCTCTATAAGACACAACATAACCTCAATAACGGACTCACTACAAATCTATCAGGCCAATGTGATCGTGTATCAACAAAACAAACAGCAATAATACAATGCATATGTCATGAATGCCCTCACTATTTTGATGGAGTTGAAGTTAGATGATACATTTCCAGATGAAGCAATGTTGAAGTTAGCTAAGGGAGTTGAGATAGATGATACGTTTCCAGATGAACATGTGCTGCCTCATATGATCTTATCCCTTGGTTTTCAGATTTCTAAAGTCATTGTGAAAACACTAACCATGCATGCTTACTAGTAAAATTCACCACACATGGCACTTTAAAATACACTTATTTTAACACATCGCAAAAGATCAAAAGCGTACATGCGATGTTCATTTCAAGGCTCACATTAAATCATAGTTTGTCATCAAAATATTCAAATGGATCATTCAACAGTGTAACCACATCAATTTCATTCTTGCAACACCAACACTACACATCATTCTCAACATGGGTACTATTTAAGACATCGATATTGAACAAAATTGATTCTCAAATTATATTAAAGAAAACCTCAAGCATTTCACAATTTGAAGCTTCATTGGGAACCGCATTCATCAAGAGAGAATATAATTGAAGTAGAGACACACAATTTCCCAAAAGTAAAGCACTCTAATATAAACAAAATATTAACTAAAAATTTTCAAGAGACAAAATAACAAAATACAAACAAAAGAGGAATATTGGCGCGAAGGCCCTCACTCCACCAAAAATGAAAAGCAATATCCTCAATGCTAAATAAAGGAAATATTGGAGGCTTAGATATAGGATCCCGCTGACAGGTTATGTATGTGGAGCACTCTCATCCAGAGTCTCTAATGGAGAAGCCTCAAGTGGAGCATCGGTGCCTGCAATAGGATCACGAGACACAGCAAAGAAGGCTCGGCTTGGGCATCACTGCCCGTCTTAACAATGAGAGTGTGGAGGAATCTCAACTGAATCCACTAATACCAACCTTTGTAGTCTCTCGAAAAGACCTCTCCAGGGTAGCCTGAAGGATGGCCTCCTCCGTCTCTTGCATCTCTTTCAGGGTCTCAAAAATTCCTTGTTCGTCCTCTCTCAACCACTACTTATCAGTCACCTTGTCCAACTCCTCGTCCTTAGCATCCACAAGGTATCTCGGGTGCAAGGGCAACAACATCTGAAAGGGGAACATCTCCCCAAAGTATCAAGATATGCATGGGCCTAATATGGACCACCTCAGCCCTAAACGTGGCAACCTCACCTTTAAGGGTGTCCAAAGAACTAGAACTACCGTTGGCCTTCTCCAAAGCTGCTATCCTCACAGTCAAATCATCTAATCTCGGAGTGTGTCCCTCAATTGTCTTCTCAAACTTCACCACCCACTCAGTTAGAGGAGCCAAGGCATTCTAGATAGAATGGTCAATAAGCCGGGTTAATTCCTTCTCAGCTCGAGCAGCTCTAACATCTATTGACCAGGTAAGACTACCCATCTTATATATCAGTGCATGGGTCAATGGAGGACATGAAACAGGAGAACGGGGACGCCTCACCCTAGCAGTAGTCAGAGAAGCAGAGGGTGTAGATGCAGTAGTATAATCAAAAAAGGCAACAAATGAAGAGGAAGGAATATCTGCCTTCTCCGTATAAGGAACATGTGTGCTGGTCTCAGGTGTCAATGTGGCAGGGTCGACCACTGAAGAGGATTCTGGTGGTGGCGGCTTCCTCCGAGCCGCATCATCTGTCAAAATTTTTGGCTCAATCCTCTGAATATCACTAGAGGAGACTAGCATAATCTTGACATCAGTTTTTCCTCTGAAGGGAACTCCAGCTCTCTCGCAAAGCTGAGTAATGAGCACCGGGAAGGGAAGAGAGGTCTACACTTGTTTGGCTCAAAGTAATATACCCTCCACAATCATCTCTCCTACATTAATATTTTCCCTCTGAATGATGGAACTAACTAACACAGCCTTCAGATGCTAGAGTATAGACTCATGTTGGTACGACATCACATTGATACTAATAAACCCAAACCAGTACCTCACTACTATGCTCGGGTCTTTCTTTTCAATCTTTGCACCTTTATCAATCCAAGAAGGCGCTGACTATTCAGGTTTTAGAAGGGCCAGCAACTCTTATAACGTATCCAAAGTTTTAGCTATCTATGTCTTATACTAGTCAGTATGATTGTCCAAGGTACCTACTACTTCATTAATCGCAGTGGCATTACATTGTACCATCTTACCTTGGACTTCTACTTCATCCACTGTCTTCCAGATATTTCCTTTCCTCTTTTTTGGCAATGCCTTGGCATAGGCATCATAAAATTGTCGTACCCATTTGGGTATGTATGGTTGCCTGTCTCTTGTGAACTGTTCCTGCTTGTGGAATTTGATTGCCTCCCATATTGCGGAGTTATCACAAATAACCCCAGTAGTAGAGAGTCGGCGCTCCTCAAAAATTGATCGTTCCCTATCTGTCTTGAGTCTATTCAAAGCTCTTCAAGCTATAATCGGGAGAACACGCGAAGCAGGATTAATGTCTTGTGAAGGTGACACCAATTTTAGGTAGATATTCACTCACTTTTTGCAATATACTTCAATTCCTTTTTAACCCTACTTGTAGGTGTCTGAGGGTTTGTTTTATTGGCATTTGAGGCCTCAGAAGGCTTTGTTTCTTTTGAGATTGAGGAGGAGGAGAAGAGTCCATGTCTGACTCAATATCGGAAGAGACCACATTATTACCCTTTGTTCTTGCCATTACCTGCAAGGTACACGTTAAAGCACAAGATTTGTGAAGGCCGGTCAAAATCGAAAGCACTTTAAGTCATGTTTTAAAAATAGTCATGAGGCTCGCCTAACGAGAAGGTCTATCACTCAATAGGATCACCGAGCTCCGGTGAGCTCGCTATAATTTAAAATAGCAAAAAACTAAGGGCTCTAGCACACAAGGCGGAATTAATGCCAACTCGACGACTCACCGAGCTGGTTTCGACGAGCTAAGACAAGTATGCCGAAACTAATAGTGCAAAAAGAAAAGACACAGACATTAAGGGAGATGTCCTCTCCCACTCAATAATACGCCCAATGGGTTTGTCGGTACTAAGACAATCCCGCTGGATGGAAGAGTACCCAAGGCCAAGCATATGCTAAGGAAGATGAGCTAGGTCTTACTCGATGATTCACCTAACTTCCTTGGTGAGCTAAGGAAGGCTCGCCGAATAGGAAATTTCAACCCAGTGCCTAAATTTCCCATCCAAATCCAACATGCACAACAAATACGAGTTTTCCCAACAATTACAATCCACCTATATGTTTTTCTACCCATGGGTACTCAGATTTACCCCATTTATCACTAAATGTTGCACTAGTTGATGAATTTTCCTTAATAAAGTAGTCATGATGTCTATGGGTCAAAACTAAGCTACTCAGACTTCACTTACATTCAATTAAGCACAAACCCAACAACTATATCAGCTCAATTCTGCATTCTAACAAACACAGCCACGATTCACAATTCATATATGCATTT
The DNA here is from genome assembly GCA_036250505.1 of Solanum acaule. Lineage (NCBI taxonomy): Eukaryota > Viridiplantae > Streptophyta > Magnoliopsida > Solanales > Solanaceae > Solanum > Solanum acaule. Next base: position 34,457 of record JAJOOR010012092.1, read on the forward strand.
ACGATCAAAATAACATGGTTACAGTTCAAATTCAATAATAAAATGCTACCCAACAAAATTAAGCACTTAATCTCAGTTCAGGGGCTCATGCCCACACCGTAAATGCAATCGATACTCAACCATAATGCCAAAAAATAAGTAATAAAATGAGGAATTGAGGTTGGGTTAACTCAAACTCCAAGCAAATGCACTCCTAGAACATTCAATACACTCACAAGAGGCACAGAATCACTCAAGATGCACAATGTAAGAGAGGGAAAATGAAAAGCCTCCAAAATTTCAAAGGATTTTGAATTTTAAAAAACCCTGGGCCTCTTTATATCAGGCCTGTTTGGCACACTCAGTAACATCACTTAACATTACCAATGTTGGTCACAATAGTTGCATGAAGGAATAAAGGCTTCCATCCATGTGAGCTTTTCTTTGTGTCATGGTTGCTACATAGTCGTATAATAAGCCTGACTAAACCTGCAAGATAGATGATTGATGCAATACTTACTCCAATTCCTACCCAGAGGATTAAATTTTCGAAGTTGATTTTTCTGGAACATCCTCATATTTCTGTATATATGTTGACACCCAATTTTGATCCCCCACAATATAAATTAATCATTGAGCTTCTTCAATTCAAGCGATTTAAAATAATTAGTTTATTTAAAATAGTTTGCGAGTTTTTGAGTAATTTTATCATTGTTATAATTTTTAAACAATATTTGTATTTTTTATATATAATTATATACATATTTATTACCTTTTATAAATATTCAAAAAATATTTTTTTTTAAAAGATTTGTTCTTTAAATAAATATTTTTTTTATTATGTTAGTTAGTCAATAGTTTATATTTTTGAGTTAATTAGTTTATAATTAAGTGAATAAATTTATTTCATTTAAAGTTAAGAGGCGCATTAATTAATCATATTAATTCGTCTTGTTTAAGATTTTGCCAAAGTTCTCCAATTAAATTCAATTTTGGTTAAATTCTTAATTCAATTGGACGAGTTTGCAATTCATTGGCTATTTTTCAAATTCAAATATAACCAATACTTTTACTCCTTATTGGACCAAATTTAAGATCAAATTTGGCCCAAATTCCAACTCCTTTCACGACCCAGCCCACATTACACCAACAATCAGCCAACCCATTATTCATTCTCCAAAGACCCACCCAACAACGTTCCAAACAACATCAGCAATACAATACAGAAACCCGACTCCTTTTATCCTTCTTCCAGTCGCAACCAGTGAAACCCAAAACTCCAGAAAAATCTAAACTGTGACGCAATCCAGTAGCAAACTCGCTGAAGCCCAGCGCGAGTCCAGCAACTAGACGCGACCCCAATCGCGCTTCCTCGTCCTCTCCCTCTTTCCTTAATTCGAGAATCATCCAGGCTCCTCGCCCTTTCGTCCTTGCCCCTCATCGGATGGCTTTCTTTGCTTATCCGTTAAGCAATCTGTTGAAATTGGTACGGGAATCAGCCTTGCCCTTATCCAATAAGGAGAATTTGAATTGAAACTCTGAAAATTCCTCCATTCTCACCCGAAATTACCCTCGTCTTCCCCCCCCCCCCCAAAATTCAGCCCAATTCCTCCTATAAAAGCCCCTCTCATCTTCATCATTAGAGGTTAGAGACAACTTACATTGGGTAGGGAAAAAACAAAGAAAAGGTTGGGAAAAATATTGGGATTCAGTCTGCATTAAAATATATATACAAAGGTTACTAGTTGCAAATACTTAGGAAATAGACCAAGAATCGAGTTATTTTGCTCGAATCCTTTTTCCAGTTCATCTCTACTCGGCTCATCGGAATTTTCATAGTCGCGTTTTGGTGGTGAAAGCTTGTTGTCGCTAATTCGTTTGTTCCAGTTCGCTGCACAGGGAAAGGTAATATTCTTTGCCTTCTATCTTTTGTTACAATTCTGCTTAATATGATATGAATGCCTATTGTACTTTCACTGATTGTTCATTTTTGCTTCTTGTGTGCACTTAGCCGGTCTCTTGCTTATTTAGTTTAGGATTCTGCACATCTAATTTTCATTTAATTATGTGCAATTTCTCGCCTGGGATTGTTATTTTAGCGTTTTCATAGCTTCAAATAATGAAAGTGCTTCGTTTTCTTCATAATTTTCATTTAAACTTGTGTTTTCCAATTCAATCGCGCCTAATGACTTACTTCTGTCCAAAATGTCCCACTATTACATTTGATGGTTTGTTTTAGCCTTCTATTTTGGTTATTGCACGACTATTTGTTTTGAAGTTTGGATAATATGATTGAAGTCCAGTTGGAATTTTTAATTCATTCCAGATTCACGGTTGTTCGATTGTAGTCTTGTCATCTTGCTTAATTTCTTGAGAAAGGTTTTTCCGTGATTATGTTGGTAGCAATTTAACAAGTTTTCCTTGATGTTTACTCTTTTGAATATTAATAACTAGATTTTATGGCTCTAAAACACCACCTGTAAAGGGGGAATTATTCCTTGTTATTCATAAATGATGTGTTGGCCATTGTTTATCTTGCTTGTGATTTGTTAAATATCGTTTGAAGGGGAAATATGAAAATACTTCACTGTCAGGCTAGTTGCTGCTGTTTTCCGAACTAGACTTGGTTCGGGACAGTTTGGTAAAGATTAATGTTATTTTAATACAAATTCATGCTTAGGTTGCTAAAATTAGTTTGTTTGTGTTATTTAGGTTATAGCTTGCCTTTCTCATTGATCCTGTTGTTATTTGGTTAAGGTTCAAATGGGTAATTGCTTAGGGAAAAAGGAAAAATATACCCCCGAATTATCATAAATGATATGCAAATACCCTCCGTCATACTTTTGGGACATTGATGTCCCTGCCATCCAAAAACTAGAGCATATATACCCTTTATACTAACGGACATACACGTGTCATAATCTTATCCATCGATCCGACATTTATCGACGGATAAGATTGCGCCATGTGTCCCTATTTAGTCTTTCGTTAGAGTAAAGGGCATATATGCTCTAGTTTTTGAACGGCAAGGGCACCAATGTCCCAAAAGTATGACGGAGGGTATTTGCATACCATTTACGATAGTTCGGGGATATATTTGTCCTTTTATGGTTATTAGGATCCTGTTTGTTAATAGGACCAAACAATTTATTTGTATGTTTTGATTTAAGAAGGTCGAGTTGTAGCCATCTTAATGCAATTTATTATTTTGTGATTGGGTAATCTTCATTAAGCCATGGTTTAGGAGATGTTATTATTAGGTGCTAATTTTTATTCCTCATTTTGGTTGCATGTGAAAGTGAAAATTTTATAAATGTCATATATAAGGCTAATATTTTCAAGTTATGTCAGTATAATAATACTTTTAAGTTGTAACAATAAAAAATTTCAATAACATTTTATTAAAAAAAAAAGTTTTAAAATAGTAGTAAAAATTGATTTTTAAAAAAGGGAAAAAGGACAAATATACCCCCCCAAACTATCTGTTACGACCCAAGCCTAGGGCCTAGACGTGACATGGCGAATGAGGAACCCGAAGGAACCCCAAGCAAGCCTCTCAAACTTGTCATCACACTTCATCGGTCGCGGAAGTACATTCAACATTAATTAACGGGAAATAGGGACTAAGGAAAACCATTTCAAAATGACATCATAGAATAAGAGTCAAGCTCGTTTACAAAATACTTGTCCAACGCACACCTCTACATACATAGATAGGACGGGGGCCATGACATATTACCGGCTCCCCTCATAGTTAAATACAATTGCAAGCTAAAGTCTCAAAACATAGGAGTAAGAAACATAACATAGCCCTCGAATCATTGAGGACTCACCAACAAACTCGGATAAGCGTCGTACTAGCCACGTGAATGGAGAGAAGGATCAAGAGTAGCTCCGGTCCCTACATGGTGACATCATGTAGGAAAAATATGCGTTAGTACTTGGAATGTACTAAGTATGCG